>CM047738.1:589855-785235 GCA_026225825.1 Pistacia integerrima | reverse complement strand
ATTGCAGAACATGTGAACCATCAATATACTTTTTTTTGAACTTTTTAATTGGGCTTATGTTCATAATTAAATTAAATAAATCATATTTTTCATGAGTAGATAATAATTAAATAAAATGATAGGAAAAAATGTTAACTAAATGGGGTATCCTACATTCTGTTTTTCTTGAAAACGTTAATTAATTATGAACCTACTTTGTCTAAATCTAAAACAATCACATATTATTATATGACACACCTTGTTTCATGGCACATAACATTGTTGTTTTATCACAAATTTCTTATATAAAAATATACAAATTCAATTCTTAATGACTACAAGTATTTAAATATTTGTTTTTGGTTTGTTGATTTCTTATTTTTCATATTTACGATTCATAGTAGAATGATCGGTTTTACGTATAGATACGAATATATATTTACCATGAGGATAATCAAGCTCTCGTTCACTTTTGTATGACAGTTCTAAGAGAAATTCATGGATCGAAACTTGCTCAGTGCGTTTCTCCGTAGGTTACTGAACAGACTGGAAGAGCCTTCTTCTGAGTTGAAGCACCTAGCAGCAGTTTCAGGGCAAAAGGACATTTTTTTAAAGCTAAACCAGTGGAGTACTATGTTGCGAATTTTCATGGAAGCTATCGACTTTGAGTTCAACGAGGGGCTACTGTCGGATGTGGAAGTGAAAATGTGGCTGGATCAAGTAAAAGAGTTGGCCAATGATATGGAGGAGATACTGGATGAGATTTCCAAACAAGCTTCACGTCTCAAAATGATGGCTCAAAGTCAGACTACCATGGGCAAGAAAAGTTCATTAAAGGGCCTCGTCCCTGCTTGTTTCACAGGTTCGAACACAAGGGCTGTTACGTCTTTTGATGATGAGAATCTGAGTTCCAGAATAATTGATATAACTAGCCACTTGGAAAAACTCAATACCAAAAGATATGCACTTGGACTGAGAGTGACTCTTAGAGCTGTACTTTTCTCTGCGGGTTCCCGAGCCAAAACTATTTATGGGCGAGACGAAGATAAAGAGAAAATACTAGAAATGGTGTTAACGGATGAAGCGAGAGATCATGCCAACTTTAGTGTAATACCCATCATTGGCACAGCAGGAGTTGGAAAAACAACGCTCGCACGACTTGTCTATGATGATAAGGCAGTGGAAGACTTCAAACCAAGAGCCTGGGTTTCCCTCTACGAGAATTCCAATGTTTTCAGAATCTGCAAGGCCATTCTAGAGTCAATCACTTCTAAATCCTGCAATCTAAAGGATTTAGATGAAGTGCTGGCTCAACTGAATGGAGCAATTTTTGGTAGGAAATTCTTGTTCGTCTTAGATGATGTTTCGATGGAGTATCATGGTTTGTGGGAAACTCTAAAGTCTTCCTTTATGGCTGGAGCCCCGGGAAGCAAGATATTAATGACAACCCGCGAAGTAGATATTGAGTTTCCAGTCAATCTCAGTATTCGACCTTATCAGCTCGAGGTACTGTCAGATGCAGCCTGCTGGTCCGTGTTCAAGATGCATGCATTTGATCCGCAGTATGCTGGTTTACAATTAATTCGTGAAGAAGTTATTGATATGTGTAAAGGCCTACCCTTGGCAGCTAGTATTCTTGGTGGGCTTATACGCTTTAAGCGGAGTGATGAATGGGAATGTATATTGAACACTAAAATATGGCATCTGACAGATGATAGTGAAATTCTTCCCGTGCTAAAGTTAAGCTACCAACATCTTCCTTTATGGTTACAAAGATGTTTTGTTTATTGCGCAATTTTACCTGACGATTATGAATTTGAAGAAAAGGAACTTGTTCTTCTATGGATAGCGGAGGGTCTAATTGGCGGACAACCAGAGGATGAGCTAATGATATGTGAGCAGTTGGAAGATAGAGGCAGTAAGATTTTCCAAGATCTATTGGAAAGATCTCTTCTTGAACATTCAAGTAGTCATGCTTTTAAATATAGAATGCATGACCTTGTCAAAACTATGGCCCGATGGATTCATGGAGAAACAGTATATTCCAGATCTGAAGATGTGCCGGGGGTCAATGAGCAACCAGAGTGTGATGAGAAAAATAAATTTGAACTATTCTATGATGTTGACAACTTACGGACATTTATGCCAGGACTCCTATGTAATGATGACAGTCATCGTATTACTGATATGCTTCTCTCAGATTTGCTGCCAAAGTTCAAAAAGTTAAGGGTGCTATCTTTGGAGAAGCACAATATTACGAAGTTACCCAGTTCAGTTGAAGGTTTGAGATATTTAAGATATGTCAACCTCTCCAGCACTATGATCAGAACATTACCTGATTCAATATGTTCACTACTCATCTTGCAAATTTTGCTGTTAAGGGATTGCTCTCATCTGGTAGAGTTGCCTTCCAATCTGAGGAAACTGATCAATTTATGGCATCTTGATGTTACTGGTGTCAATTTACTTAGAGAAATGCCATTAGGAATGAAAGAATTGACATGTCTTAGAACATTACTCAATTTTATTCTAGGAAAAGATGTAGGCTCTGATTTGAAGGATTTGGAAAACTTAAAGTTTCTTCGTGAACTTTACATTTCAAGATTACATAATGTAACTGTTTCACAAGATACACAGGACTTCGTATTAATTGATAAGAAAGATCTGAAAGTGTTGGTACTAGAGTGGGACTTTCAGTTGGATGACACACGAGATGAGTTAGTGGAAGAAAATGTACTGGACACTCTCCAATCTCACCAAAATTTGAAAGAACTCACAATCAAAGGCTACGCCGGCACAAGATTTTCATCTTGGCTTGGAGATTCAACATATTCAAACATAGTGGTGTTAACACTGGAAAGATGTGAAAAATGCAAAGTATTGCCTTCACTTGGAAGCTTGGGCTCGCTTGAACACCTCATTATTAAAGGAATGACAGGAATTAAAAGGATAGGTTCTGAGCTTTTCGGAAAAGATTGTTTAGCTCATTTTAAATCACTGAAGACTCTTTGTTTTGAAGATTTTCAAGAATGGGAGCACTGGGATCCTGTTGAAGAAAATGAGGATGTTGAAATATTCCCTAGCTTGGATGAGCTATCCCTTGTGAAATGCCCCAAACTCCGTGGAAAATTACCCGAAATTGATTATCATTGGTTTAAACTTAGAATTGAGGAATGTGGGGTGTTAGAGGTTTTGTTCGCAAGACTTCCATGGTTTTGCGAAGCAGAAATAGATGGACGTAACGTGCAGAGCGGTACTTAAGTCTCTTACAGATATTTCAGATTTCCATAACTGATTAAGGTAAGGTTTTCATTGCCCCCAAGAAGAGAATGTATGATCTGGATCCAGTCATTACACTGTGATCTCTTCAACTATGTTTTGTTTCTCCTCGACCTTGAAATTAACAACAATGATTCATATCTTATATTTTAATCCATAATCTGTAATTTAACTATCTTATTATTGTTTATTTATGCAGGCCTATCTTATTGAAGACGCAGAGCTAGGATATGAAGTTCAACTTGTGTTAAGGCAACTAGTATCTAGTGATAGCTAATGTCTGTCTGTTATTTCTATTTGATAAATAAACTTATAAAAGCACTTGTGATGGAATATTGTCTGTTTTTGTGTTTGTCTTAATATCTTTAAAAATTTAAAACATTGTTCCTTCATTTTAAATTCACTATAGCTTTCTGAAATATTCTGAAATGCATTCATATTACATTATGATGTATTGTCAGTATGCACATTTAATTCTTTTCCTAACAATTTTAAAGTGAAAATATCAATAATAAACTATTTGATCAAAATCTCAATTATTTCTCTTATTCTCTCTCACAATGCTCGTACTAACTCTCTCTCAAGCTCTACTCTTGTTTTCTCGGAGAAGGTAAGCACACTACTGGAAAATTTACTTCTTTTTATTCTGTTTTTTGAATTTTTATTTTCATATTTACATTTTGATGTGTGTTTATCATCATCTTCATACCATTTTATTCATATATCATTAATTTGAACTTAGATATATATGGTTATAGATTCCTGTTAACTGGATCTTGCCCCATTTTACACTCGTGAGAGGATAATTATTCAGAACCTATAGGCACAATCAAATTATATAAATGATATTTTTCATAGTAAATTGATAGTTATAGACTGAGACAGGCTTGATTAGTTTTATCAACCATTTCTGAAAACATCAATTAAGTTGATGAATTATAAAAAAATAAATTATAAATTCTATTGTTGTATTATTCATTTTCAGAGTTCTTGCACCATTTTAAGTGATTATTGTCTGAGTGTCATTTCACATATCATCCTTCTCTTTATATGACAGTTCTCAACCATGTTTAACTCGCTCCATAATACACTCGGTACGTTGCTGGAAAGAATGAGGCTGAAGTCGTATGAGATGAAGCAGATTGCAGGTCAACAGCGGCTATGCTCAATTCTAGAGAAGTGGTTGGAAATATTGAACTATTTATGAAAGTAGTTCCCGAGGAAAATACAAGAAACCAGACCAATGTGGACGTGAAAGTGTGGCTGTACGATGTCCAAAACGTGATTGATAATTTGAAGGACATATTGGATGAATTTGAGTCGTTGCCTACTTGTGAGAGGTGAATCACAGGCAAGAAAAGTCCCTTAACGATCATCCCTGCTAATTTCACAGGTTTGAATTCGAATGCTGTGTTGGATGGCGATTTGAGCTCTAACATAATGGATATGACTAATCGATTGGAAGAACTCGACGGGAAAAGAAATGCACTTGGACTGAGAGTCATTTGTGGCCCTGCGTCATTGCCATTCTTGACGATGGTTGAAGCAAGGTATGCCACGGCATGGGAAAAGGAGTGCCGCGGCATGAAAGGAAGACTTTCTCCAAAATCAGTCCAGAGGGTTCCATGCCACGGCGAAGAAAAAGGAATGCCGTGGCTTTAAGAAGAGAGCTTGCATCCAGGAATTCCAGAGAGCCCAATGCAGTGACATTGCAAAAGCCACGACATCAAGGAAGAATGCTGCGATATTCAGAAAACCATTCCGCGACGGGAGTCTGAGGAAGAGTCCCAGAATTGACCCGAGAGCATCATGTAGCGGCACACCAAAAAGCATGCAGCAGCATGACCCTGGAAATTCAAATTTCAAGTTATTTGAAGAGTAGTTATTGTTAGTTTATGAATTCTAATCCCCTTTAACTGCTGTCAAAATTCAGTTTAGGGTAGTTAGGGATTGTTATCCCTTTAACTAACATATAAGGGATTGAATGGTGTAGTTTTTTAATGTACTTGAATCAATTGAATAAAATCTTCCTTTAGACACACGATCATAGAGTTGCCTTCTGACTTGAGGGATTTGATCAATTTAGGACATCTTGATATTAGCGGTGTCAATCTAATAAAAGAGATGCCATTAGGAATGGAAGAGTTGAAATGTCTCAAAATATTACTAAATTTTATTGTGGGCAAAGGCAGAGGATCTGATTTGAATTACTTGAAGAAATCGAAGTTTCTTCATGACCTTTACATTTTAGGATTGCACAATGTAGTTGCTCCACAAGACACAAGAGGACTTCTTATTAATTGATAAGATGTATTTGAAAGTACTGGTACTAGAGTGGGAATCTCAGTTGGATGAAACACGAAATCAGTTGGTGGAAGAGAATGTACTGAATGCGTTACAACCTCATGCAAATCTGGAGGTGCTCAACATCAAAGGCTACAGTGGCACAAGATTTTCAAGCTGGGTTGGAGATTCAACATATTCTTAAATGGTGGTCTTAATACCGGAAAGATGTGAAAAATGCAGAGTCCTGCCTTCACTTGGATGTTTGGGCTCACTTAAACACCTCACCATCAAAGGAATGACAGGTTGGTTTCAAGCTGGAGTATTCTAAGGAAAAACTACGGAGAATTCAACTAAGAAAACAAAATACGTAATTGGTCTGCATTCCATTAAGCAACAAAGGCAAAAAATATACAAAGTTTACATCACTGTTGCACCTTCTCTGCAACAGGTTTTACAATAAAAAATCATCAACCATACTTTGCTGACAACTACAAACATATCACATTACATAATCACCTAACCAACGGCTAATTTACAGCTGAATTACCTAAGTTATACATTATATTAATAAAAGAAATTCAGCTCCACTAAATTACAGTAAAACCAACAACAGCAGTAGTTGAACTTCAAACTTTTGCCGCCAAACTTGTAGCTCCAAACTCCAAAATGTGACCAACTTCATGAGTTTCCAGCATAAATATCGAGGAGGAGTGTTGATCAAGATGATATTATGTGTTTATCCTCTGTTTGGCAGAGGTTTAATGAGAGACTTGAAAGTATGGTGCTGTAATAGATAAGATGAATTCTAAAGGTTTTGTATTTTATATATTGGTTTAGGAAGGAATTTGTTTTGATCATAACAATTTACTAGGTGTCAAGTAACACAAATCAACTTGCTAATCTTCTGTTTCTCAAAATCAAATCGTTAGTTTGTTTAGGGGAGCACAAGAGGATGAGCAATTGGAAGACATAGGCAGTAAGTTTTTCCAAGTAAAATTGGAATATGCTTACACACTGGTGTGTAAAATTTTAAAGACGTGGTGACCGGTACTCCTTGTTATATGTCAGCTAGGCCAGGTTACTTTGAATATAAGAACTTGTTTCAGAAATTTGACAGTTGAATATAATATAAATTTGCTAGTTATAACTTGTTTCTCTATCAACTGTATTTATCCTCTGTTGGGAGGAGGTTTAATGACAGTAATGTGTGAGTTGACTTCTGAAGGTTTACATTTAGGCATTTGGTGAGAAAATTTTGTCTCCAATGCCATTCTTGTATTATCAGGCCATGTTATTTTATAAACTTGAAATGGCAATTTTGATACATTAATGTGATAAGGTATGGTTTCCATATATAAAGATTGTGAAGCAAGCAAGAGGTGTTACAAAAATGGGTTGATTAATCTGCTGGCCTGGCACTGAATTTCAATAAGATATGGGGCTTTAATGCAGCTCTAATCAGCAGGAAATTAATGCCATTGTGAATATCATTATTGATAAAAAAACCTCTTAGACAAATTATTCATCACTTGCCCAAATCTGTAACAATAGGATGTTCTCCTTTTGTATCATTGCGAATAGGGATCTTCTCTTGGGTATAATAAATGCCTATTTAATTTCTCTCTTATTCACCTTCTTTGTTTAGGATGAAAATCACAGGATTTCTACTATAAAAAAATCTCAGGATGTGACATGAAGGTTCTTATCATGGCATCACTGCGTCAGGAAGTTGACTCTCCAACTGCCATTGGGACAGAGGTGAGAGGACACGGCTACTTCTAAATATCTTTTTATTTATTTATTTATTCATTTTATTGTTTTAAAGCATATATGCACATGAAGATAATCAGGCTCTTGCTCTGTCTCATATTCCTTCTCTTTTGTGTGATTCTACAAGAAATTCATGGCTCGGGAGGTCGGGCGTTTGCTCGGTAGGTTAGTGAACGTGACGCAAGCGCCTTCCTCTGAGTTGAAGCACCTAGCGGCAGTTTCAGGGCAAAAGGGCCTATTTTTAAAGCTAAACCAGTGGAGTACTATGCTGTGGATTTTCATGGAAGCTATCGACTATGAGGAAAACAAGGAGCTACTGTCGAAAGTGGATGTGAAAATGTGGCTAGACGACGTCAAAGAGTTGGCTGATGATGTGGAGGAGATACTGGATGAGATTTCCCAAAAAGCTTCACGCCTCAAAGTGATGGCTCCAAGTCCGACCACTACGGGCAAGAAAAGTTCATTAAAGGGCCTCATCCCTGCTAGTTTCACAGGTTCGAACACAAGGGCTGTCACGTCGTTTGATGATGAGAGTCTGAGTTCCAGAATAATTGATAACATTACCCGAATGGAAAAACTCAATACCAAGAGATATCTACTCGGGCTGAGAGTGATTTATAGAGATCTATATTTATCAGCAGGTCCACAAACCGGCCCTGTTTATGGAAGAGACAAAGATAAAAAGAAAATACTTGAAATGGTGTTAAGGAATGAAACAAATGGTCATACCAACTTTTGTATGATACCCATTATCGGCACAGCAGGAATTGGCAAAACAACATTTACTCGCTTTGTGTATGATGATGAGGCAATGGAAGACTTCAAACCAAGAGCTTGGGTTTCTGTCCATAAAGATTCCAATGTTTTCAGAATCTCCAAGGCCAATCTAGAGTCAATCACTTCTAAATCCTGTAATCTAAAGGATTTAGATAAGGTGCTGGTTCAACTGAAAGAAGCAATTTTTGGTAAGAAATTCTTTATTGTCTTCGATGATGTTTCGACAGTGAATTATCATTTGTGGGAAGCGCTAAAGTCTTCTTTTACGGCTGAAGCCCCGGGAAGCAAGATATCAGTGACAACCCGCGAAGTAAATATTGAGTTTCCATCGATCTCAATATTGAGCCTTATACATTAAGAGGTATTGTCGGATAAAGCTTGTGGTCTGTTCGGGGAAGCTTGCAATTCATCAAAGTTATGGTGATTTACCATGGATCCGTAAAAAAGTTTGTGATATGTGCAAAGGCTTACCCTTGGCGCTTGTATTCTTGGTGGGCTTATAAGATTTGTATGGGATGATGAATGGGAATGTATAGTGGACACTAATATATGGGATTTAGGCCGAGGATAATGAGATTCTTCCCGTGTTAAAGTTAAGCTACCAATATATTCCTTTATGGTTAGAAAGATGTTTTGTTTATTGTGCGTTTTACCCCACGACAATTATGAATTTGAGGAAAAGGAACTTGTTCTTCTATGGATTGCGAAGGTCTTATTGGAGGAGCACAAGAGGATGAGCAAATGGAAGATATAGGCGGTAGGTTTTTCCAAGCACTATTGAAAAGGTGTCTTTTTCAACATTCAAGTAGTCGTGCTTCTAAATATAGAATGCACGACCTTGTGAAAACTATGGCCCAATGGATTTACAGAGAAACAAATTTCACCGAGCAACCGGGAACATTCAAAAGGGCTTCGGTTACGATACATCCGCTAGTTGTGATGAGGAACATAAATTTGAGTTATTCTATGAAGTTGAAAACTTATGAACATTTCTTCCGGAACTCCGACATGATGATGATAGCCATCGCATTCTTGATTTGCTTCTTTCAGATTTCTTGCCAAAGTTTAAGAAACGAGGGTGCTATCTCTAGAAAGAAACAGGATATTACGAGTTACCCAATACAATTGAAGGTTAAAGATATCTAAGATATGTCAACCTCTCCAACACTATGATCACAAGGTTACGGATTCAATATGTTCGCTACTCATCTTGCAAGGTTTGCTATTAAGAGATTGCTCAAATCTCGTAGAGTTGCCTTCCAATCTAAGGAAGTTGATCAAGTTGATCAATGACTTCCAATCTAAGGAAGTTTTATCATTAACACACAATTGAAAATACACGGCTTGCATTTAACTAGTAAGACATTTTGATAAAACCTTTGAATCATCTTGATCAATATTAGGACACTTCCAACAGCAACATACAGGTTCCATAAATACTTGAAATAAGGTTTTAAAAGTTCATCACGAAGGACTTATATCACAGTAAAGGCATCCAAAAATCTTTTCAAACAACTCATCTTTACCGAATGAACAACATTTCCAATTATTCAATTCAACATGATTTTTCAAGTAACTGAAAATCAGTAAGCTTAAGGTGACATGCAAGCTTTGAAAGTCATTTGTTTTATAAAGAATTCTTTTATGCGTTTTCCGCTCATGGAAAAACAATGTCGAGCATTCAATTAAAGACAACTTCCATGAATTTCAAACCAATAAACTAAAATATAACATGCAATTCTTGTTACAACACATTCAAATGCAATATAACTTCATGCATGTAACTTTCATCACATTTTTTTTTTAAAAGCCAAACTCAACAATTAACACCTCAATTCAACACAAGCTGCCAAACCCATTAAAATGATCATCTCAATCAAAACATGCAAGCTGGAATTTTGAAGAAAGTTTTAGTTTTTGCCACTCACAAGTTTAAGCTCAACTCAAATTGGTGTGATCTCCTCAAAGTTGCTTCTTTTCCCCCTATTGAACTAAAATCAAGGAAATTAGCTTAAGAATCTCAATTTTGGAGAAATGTAACGAAAATTAGAGAGTAGACTACATGCATGTTACCCATGGATGAAAATTTAATTGGAACTAATGTTCTTCAACTCTCTTAATCGGCACATACCCACTCTCTCTATCTCGCTTCTTTTCCTTCTCACCTTCCTTCTTCTTTCTTTCTCTTCGACCAAAAACCCCCTTTTCTTTTCTTTTTTCTTCTTATTCTTTTCTCTTTCTTCTCTCAGAGTCTCCTTCTTCCTTCATCCGGGCGAAAATCAGCCCCCATTTTTTTATATATATTTTTAATCTTTCTAGAATTATGCTTCTGCCCCTAGATTACAGATAATCCCGCTAAACCCCTGCCACATCAGCTTTTCCTTCAAAAACCTCCAAATTTTGGCCCTTCTTACATGCAAACCCAGCAACTTCCTTTTCTTGCAATTTCACTCCCAATAAAACTTTAAAAAACTAACAGAAATCCCCTTCCATAAAAATAAAATCACAAAGAATATGTAATGTATATTAGGATTAAAAAAAAACGGGGTTTCACACTCAAGCCCTTCTAAGCTTTTACCAAGCAGAAGTTGATGGAAGAAAGATGCCGTGCGACAGTGAAATTTGACTATGACAGTTGACAAATATTTCAGGAGTTGGGTAATTGATGAAGGTAAGGATATATTTATCTAAACCCTTTGATCCTCTTTTTTTCATGCCAATTATTAGATGTTCTTGTCTCGTGACCTAAATATTTCTTGTTTATGTCGGCCAGTCTTATCAGAGACGTAGAGGGCTTAAGACCAGAGATAATGGAGACCTAGAGTGGAACAGAGTGCTTGAACTAACAACATACAACAAGGTGGGCAGTGATACTTAATCAAAAGGCGGTATCAAATCGATCAATTCAGATTTTCAGATTGAACTATATCCCCTTGCAAGATAGTGCTTTCTCAATACATGTCATGCTTTAGTGTGCATGTATATACATTTTTGTTCACCAGGTTTAGACCTTTAACTTCAACCGTAATTTACTTTATAATGGCATTGTTCCCAGAGTATCTTATTGGATTGTTTTAATGAGTGAAAACACAAGAAAGGCGAGTTTGTGTACAAAACAGAATTGAAACTTTGTAGGAAGTAGAGGATAGGTCTATGAAGATTCTTTTTTAACCAAAGAAAAATAAAGAACAAGAAACAAAGAAAAGATGAGAAAGAATTGTGAATTTCTTCTTCTAATTTTTCTAACTGAAATATGTTACAAGGTAGAAATGTTTTTCTACAATGAATACAGAGTAAAACGCACCGTTTTCCACTAAGTTTTATTCTATTATAAACACAACCCAGATATCTGTTTTATTACAAACACAACCCAGATATATTGGGAGTTCTTCTACCTTCATTCCAATATTTCCCCTTAAGCTAAACCACTCTGTGTATCGGGAATTCTTCTATCTCTTCCTTTATTCCAATATTTCCCCTTAAACACAACACTCCTATTTAATCATTTGCTGCTGATCATTTGATATATAACTATTCCTAGTACTCATGCCGATAGCACTTCAAACACTTCAAAATCATACTACCACAAATTAGGTTTTACAGCTTGAACAGCAGCACAAAATATACTTCACAAAATATATTATGACTTCAACATACATTAGCTTCCAGATTACTTACATCTCAACACCAACTTAAAAAAAAAAAAAAAAATTACTATTGCAAATCCCAATCAAATCATCTTTTAACAATGCATATATAAAAAATACACATCCAATGCAGATCACAGGAGCAGAACATATCAACAACTCTTCTCAGTACCAAGCTTCATTTGACAGCCTACAACCAGAAATAGAACCGGATCTAATCAATCAACATAGAAGTCACATTAAGCTTACCTCATAGCAGACCAAACCTATTACTAGGCAGAGCCTTAGTGAGGATATCTGCAACCTGATATTCAGAAGATACATACTGCACATTCAGAGCTTTTCTTGCAACAAGTTCTTTCACATAGTGCACATCAATCTCTATATGTTTGGTCCTAGCGTGAAAAACTAAATTTGAGGACAAGGCACCAGCACTCATGTTGTCACACCAGATCACAGGCAATAAGTGTTGAACCCACAGAATTTCAATAGCTGCCTGACTTAAAGATCGATATTTTACCTCTGTAGATGATAAGGAGATTACCTTTTGCTTATGTGAACACCATTGAATCATGTTACCCCCAAGGAATACAGTATATCCACTGGTGGGCTTTCTATCATTAATATCACTAGCCCAATCCGCATCAGCATTGGCTTCGAGAATGAACTTCTGACTTCTTGTGAATATAACACCATGCTGCAAAGTTCTCTTAACATATCGTAAAATTCTTTCGCATGCTGTCCAGTGAACTATTGTAGGACTTTGTAAAAATTGGCTTAATTTATTTACTGAAAAGGCTAAGTCAGGCCTAGATAGGGTTAGATATTGTAGACCCCCCAATAATGCTTCTATACAAAGTAGGCTGATCAAACATCTCACTGTCTTCTTTTCTTAATTTACTCCAATAGCCATAGGGGTAGGACATGGTTTTGAATCTTCCATTCCAGCCTTTTGCAGCAGGTCCTATGCATACTTAGTTTGAGTGAGAAGTAAACCAGCAGCATTTCTTTGAATTTCAAAGCTGAGAAAATACTGCACCTCTCCCAAAATTTTCAAAGCAAACTAATTATTAAGATCAGTCACTACTTGATCAATAAGTTGACTGTTATTTCCTGTCACCAAAATGTCATCTACATAGACTAGTAGATAGACAATTTGAGAATCCTTCTTATAAAAGACTCACATTTGAAGCAGAATGAACAAACCCCCAATCTAGCAATGCAGCCTTAAGTTTATCAAAACAAGCTCATGGAGCTTGTTTAAGGCCATACAAAGCTTTGTGTAATTGACAGACTTGTTTACCTTGAGAACATGTAGAGGAGAAACCTTCAGTAGGCATCATAAACACTGGTTCTGCTAATTCCCCATTTAGGAAAGCATTATTAACGTCAAGCTGTTGTATTTTCCAATTATGATGCACTACGACAGATAGCATGACTTTGATTGTAGCTACTTTAATAACCAGTGAAAACGTATCGAAGAAATCAAGGCCAGGGGTTTGCTGAAACCCTTTAGCAAAAAATCTGGCCTTGTACTTCTGAAGAGTCCCATCTTAATTTAATTTTGTCTTAAACACCAACTTGCATCCAACGACATGCATTCCCTCTTCATAAGGCATAAGCTCCCAAGTTTTATTTCTCAAAAGTGCCCCATATTCAACAGTCATGGCTTGTTTCCATTCAAGTGTGTGTAAAGCTTTAGAGACTGATTTTCGCTTCTTTAATGTGGGACAAGTAGACAAGAAAGCCTGATATGAACGATGAGGTTTAGAACCAGTCTTAGATTTGGTAAGCATTGGATGACTATTTGTAGCTGAGGTAGAGGGACAGCAAGGAGGTAATACTTCCAACTGAATACCAGTAGTACCTTGCAAATGAGTTACTGCCAGAGGGGCAGCAACGTGATTTTGTTTTTCTTGATGTGGCAGAATAGGACCTAAAGCATTATTGTAGTCTTCATCACTCATCAAAATAGGAACTGAATTTTCACACTGAGAAGCTTCAGTTGATCTGTCAAACTGGGAAGCTTGAGGTATATTAACATTATTTTGTGCTTGTTGCCTTGTTAAACTAGGAAAAAATTCTTCAAATTGAGCAGCTCTAATTGAACTTTCAAGTTGAGGAGCTATAGACATATCGACATTGAGTTGGTCTGTTTGCTATGTGGAAGTAGAAATTGAAGTATTAACCAAAGGAGATGCACCACGTTGAGCTTCTCGTAGACTATGTTGAGAATATGTCTTTGAGGAAAAGGAAATAATATTAGACTTTGGAACCATAGGATCTATTTGAAAACCCATAGGAGAAGAAGAATTAGGAACAATATTCATGAGAGTAAGGTCATGCGCAGATTGTGGAAGACACCAAAGATTAGCACTATCACAATATGAGACTTCAATAGGTTGAACAGAATCTACACTACTCCCTATATGAAAACTAGACTTAAATGGGAAATCTTCCTCATTAAACCTCACTTGCTTGGCAATATACACCCTACCAGATGATGATAAACACTGATATCCCTTGTGTGCTAAACTATAGCCAATGAAGGCACATTTTTCCGCATGAAAAGAAAACTTATTTTTCTGAAAGGGCCGAAGATATGGATAGCAACTACATTCAAATACCTTAAGTTCTTTATAATTAGGTTCTTGATGAAGCAAAACATAACAAGGTGATACAAACTCTAGTGCAGTGGATGGTAATCTGTTTAAGAGATATGTGGTTGTGCTAAAAGCAGCCCACCAATACTTCAATGACAAACCACCATGAGCCAAAAGAGATAACCTATATTCAGAATACTCTATGTTTTCGTTTCACTCGACCATTTTGTTGGTGAAGGTATGGACATGAATGTTGAAACATAATACCATGATGTTGTAAGTATCCAGTAAAGGACTTGAATTCTCCACCCCAATCGGTTTGTAAGCACTTCATTTTTATACCTAGCTGTCTCTCTATGAAGCTATGAAACTACACAAACGCAGTGTATGCTTCTAATTTTTGTCTCAAAGGATAAATCCAAGTGTACCTACTAAAGTCATCAACAAAAATAATGTAGTACTTATAACCCTTATGTGAAAGAAGTGGAGCAGGTCCCCAAAGATAAGAGTGGACTAAATCTAATGGAGTTGCTACTTTGGAGGAAGAAGTGGGAAAAGTACACTGCTATAATTTACCATAGTGACAAGCCTCACAGAAAAACTTTTTATTGCTGGAAAGTGAGTTCTTTACATTCAATTTATTTAGTACAACATGAAAAATCTTAACATTTGGATGTCCCAACCTTGCATATTGTAGCATGGAAGAATTCAAAGATACATTGTAGCTATTTCATTTAGAACTACTATTGGGGTAAAAGCTTGAAGTTCTTCTGAATCAGAAACATGGCTTTCAGATACAGCTTGCTCAGCACCAGAATGCTTAACGAGATGACCAACACCAATTGCAGAGTTGGCAGTAACAGGTTGAGCTACTTGTGACGAAGTAAATGAGGTAGGTGTAGTTGAGAGTTTATATTGCAGAGAGATATTAAAAGGAAGGTCTAATTGATAAAGACCATCTTTTATTGCTCCTTGTAGCAACACAACTTGGTTGTTTTTATCCTTTACCAGGCAACGATCAAAGTGAAACTCCATAATGACATTATTATCCTTAGTTATTTGAGAAATACTCAAAAGATTCTTAGCAATTTTTGGAACTCATAGTATTCTTCTAAGTTGAATAATTCTAAGTGAATCATAAGAAGGAACAAGTAGCATACTTGTATGAGTAATAGGTATAGACTCTCCATTGCCCACTTGAACCTTAGAGTTCCTTGGATAACTGGCTGCATGAGTGAGGTTGGAGGCATCTGTAGTCATGTGGTGTGATGCACCATAATCCATGTACCAAGAATTATCATGGACAGTTTGTGAAGTGGCAATGGTTGATTGAATAGAGTTTATGGAGGCTGATGAGGATGTTATAGCTAGAATAGTTGGTGATGAGGTGTTAGGAAATGGTCCTTTATTTGTATGTATAGGTGAAGTTCTATAGGAGTATTGAGAAATGTCATTAGAAGCATAAGGAGAACCGTGAGACAGATTAGTAAGAGTAGTAACTGAAGCATTATAAAGACTAGTATATGAGTTGTTAAAATAGGTGTTAGGTGAATGGTTGTAAGCAAAAAGAGCAGCAAGTTCATTAGAGTTTCCAGATAGGTTGGTTTGTGGGTGACTGGGGGATTATAGCCAATTGGATGTACTGACTGGTTGTAGGTATGTGAGTTAAACCATTCCTGATCGAAAGGATGATAGCATTGGAGGGCAGAATTGCCTATTTTCCCACAAACTTGACATATCAGCTTTGGTTTAAAGTAGTCATGTCCTCTCCTCTGCCTCTCACCATATTGTTATAGAGGAGCCGAGGAGGACCAGTAGGATAGGCCTAGGGAAGACCAGTAGGATAAGGAGTTCTAAGATTGCTTCCTAACTGTCTACCATTTCCCAAATTCAAGATTCCTTCTGACGATTGCGAAAACATTTGAGTTGCAAAACCAACACTACTACCTTGTGGCTGAGAGTAAACTTCATGAGTTTTGTGGTTTAAGGATCTTGTGTTTGCTACATGTATGGTATTTGGAAAGACAGTCCCTAACGTGTTAGATTACACATATGGAGAAGAACTAACATGCCCTTGTTTAGAAGCAATTAGTGCAGAAGTGAATTGCTCATGAAAATAAGTCAATGCATTAGATTGTCTTGCCGGTCTCAGTTCATGCTTGTGAAGCATAAGCTGAGCTTCTTGAAGTGTTGCATCTTTACTATTGTATGTCAAACTAGCTACCACCGCTTCATACTCTAGTCCTAGACCATCAAGTATATATAGTAGCAATTCTTCATCACTAAGATTGACTCCACTATCAACTAATTCATCTCCCAACTCTTTCATTTTCAAGACATATTCATTAACACTCAAAGATTCCTTCTTTGTGGTCTGTAAAAGATTTCTTAAATGTAATGTCCTAGCCTTCAAAAAATATTGACAATGAAGATCTAGTGTATTCTATATTTCATTAGAGCTAGTGCATTTGGCCACATGCCAAAACATAGCCTCCGAGATTGACGAAATAACCAACTCACTAAAAATTGGTCTGTTCTCTTCTAATTGAAATACCTAGGGTTTGGTTTCTTTACTAACTCTTCAGTCTCAACCGATTTCTCAATTAGAAGCATAAGGGGACATATATTCTCACCATTAATGAAGCCATCAAGATCATGTGAAGCAAGAGCAGGAAGAACTTGGGACCTCCAGTATCCATAGTTCTTCTCTACGAGTTTAACAAAGAGTGTTGGAAGGGAAGAGTGAGCTCCTGAGCTTGATGCGTTTGCATTCCTAGTTTGCTCAGTCTCCATCTTCAAGCTGACATTTGCAGTTTCAGGAATCGAAGTAGCCATTGATGTTTGTCAAGGCTCTGATACCATGAAGATTCTTGTTTAACCGAGGAAAAATAAAGAACAAGAAACAAAGAAAAGATTCTAGAGAAGACGAGAAAGAATTGTGAATTTCTTCTTCTAATTTTTCTAACTGAAATTTGTTACAAGGTAGCAATGTTTTTATACATTGAATACAGAGTAAAACGCCATATTTTCCACTAAGTTTTATTCTATTACAAACACAACCCCGATATCTGTTTTATTACAAACACAACCCACATATATTGGGAGTTCTTCTACCTTCATTCCAATAGAGTCTATCAATTGCATCCAAAATGAGTTTCTTTATTCTCATATTCAGTTGAATTCAAACTATCTAACCTCATATTAGATATCTAAACCCTAAACAGAGTCGAATAAAGTACTCTATAATTACATGGGTATTTCTTGTGTTTCTGGATTTAGTATTAGCATTATTAAATCCAAAACTGGCAGCCGCAAGGCCCCATGAATTAAAAAACAATATATTCTTTTTCACATTAGTCTATCATTTCATGACCTAGCAGTTATGGTTCTTTTGTAGTTGATCAAGGTTTTATATATACAATGTAAACCACTGGAGCTGAAACTAATAAAATACAAATGAAACAGTGCTGAACGAGTATGTACTTTGTAAGTACTAATTACATTAGTATTTCTTTTGTTACAAGACATTAACATGTCTCACTTTTGATTTATTTCTCTTGAACTCCTATGGCAATGTTAGGATCCCACATCGGGATCTTACTCATCAAGTGTGTTATTTAAGCCTAAGGACTCTCCCACCTATCAAGGAGGTCTTTTAGGTTGAGCTCTCTCTTGGGGTTGAGTTCTATAAAATCTAGAATGTGTCATATGAAAATAATAAACCTTCAAATTCACATGTAACATGATGCATTAGACAATGTCAATTTTTAGGATAAGGGAATCATTATTTTATTGCTAATGAAGAAGTAAGTCTTCATAAATAAAACCTACGGAAAATTACCTGATCAATTTCCTTTATTGAAGAAAATTACAATTCAAGAATGTGGAAAAGTTTGTTGTTTCATTCTCAAGCCTTCTAAGCTTTTCCCAACCAGAAGCTGATGGAAGAATGTTGCGCGGCAGTGAATTGATGAAGGTACGAATATATTTATCTAAACTCTTTGATATCATGCTAATTAATGAATGTTCTTGCTTCTTGACCTAAATATTTCTTTTTTGTGTAGGTCAATATTATCGGATATCCAGAGGGCTTAAGACCAGAGATAATTCAGACCTTGAGTTGAACAAAGTGTTTGAACTAATGAGCATTTTGCTGTTGAGATAGCACACAACAAGGTGAAATCCGGACTTGTTAATGTAGTATTTCACGAAGAATATTAAATAATTATGGTATCGGATTACTATGTAACTTGAAGTTAAGTTTTATTTATTTATTATAATTTTATGATTGTTCAGATTAGATGGAGAACAGAAAACCCCAAGGGGTGTGAATTTTTTTTTTTTTTTTCGATTTATTATAATTTTATGATCGTTAAGATTAGATGGAGAACAGAAATTCCCAAAGGGCTCTGAATTTAAGGACCGAATACACCCTCCAATGGCCACACCCAAAAGTCTCTATCATCCCACTCGACCACCCAATGATGGTTACTGGTTAGACTTATAGTAACTTGTTCTATTAAAGATTCGGTTTAAGTTTTGATTAATTTGATGCTACTTGTTTTAGATTTTTTTTTAGTAATTTGGTATTAATTTTTTATTAGTTGGAGATTCGTTATTAATTTAGTGCTATAGACGATTATTTTTTAAAATTATTATCTTGATAACTATTTCTCCAAGTGAAAGTGACATTTTAAACAGTCAAAATCAAGTCAAATTGCAATTTCTTAGATGGACATCAATGGAGGATGAATATTGATAGTTTTCGAAATCAGGGTACCAATTAGAGATTTGCTAAACCTAAGGTGGGATTATGTACTTAGGCTATAGTGTTTACAGAATAGGAATAAGGAAGTGTTTCTTCTTGCAAGATATTTTTTTTTTGGCAATTTCTTCAAAGCTTTGATGATATTTAATAGGGGTGAGCAGTTCCGGGCATATGTTGGAATTGCTAGGAACCAAAATCAGACTTGGAACCGGTTCGTTCTTAGCAAAAGGAACCAAGAAAATGCAGGTTCTGCTTCCGGTCCTTGATACCCAAGAAAATTCATAACCCCCTACTATTTTAAAAAATTACAAATACACCCTAAAAGTTCACAAAATTCACATATACACCCTGCATTTTGTTTAAAAAAATCACATCTGTTTTTACCTTTCTCGTTAATTTCTACTTTCTTGTCAACCAAACAGAAACAATAACACATTTTAAAACCATGCAACAAGGGATAATATTGTGTTACAAACTATTATTTTTTTAAATTATTATTTTGATAACTATTTCTCCAAGTAAAAGTGACATTTTAAATGGTCAAAATCAAGTCAAATTACAATTTCTTAGATGGACTTCAAGGGGTGGAATATTGATAGTTTTCAAAATTAGGGTACCAATAAGAGATTTGCTAAACCTAAGGTGGGAATATGTACTTACCCTATAGTGTTTACAAAACACGAATAAGGAACTGTTTCTTCTTGTAAGATAATTTAATGCAATTTTTTCAAAGCTTTGATGATATTTATTAGGGGTGATCGGTTCTGGGTATTTGTCGAAATTGCTAAGAACTGGAATCAGACCTTGAATCGGTTGGTTAGCAAAAGAATCAGAACCAAAACTGGCTAGTTCCAGTTCTTTGGTTCCTAGAGCCAAGAAAATGTAGGTTTCTGTTCCAGTCTTGGGTATCCAAGAAAATTCATTACCCCTACTAGTTTAAAAAATTACATATACACCCTAGAAGTTCACAAAATTCACACATACACCCTACATTTTGTTTAAAAAAATCACATCTGCTTTTACCTTTCTCGTCAACCAAATAGAAATCACAACACATTTTAAAACCATGCAACACGGAGATACTATGATTTACCTTCGCCTGAATAGATTTAATTGCTGACGAGAACTAGGGTGGAAAAAAAAAACCGAAAATCGGTCCAAATCGAAAAATTAGTTTTTTTTCGTAAAATTGGTTCGGTTTCGATTTGAAAATTTTCCTAACCAGTTTTCTGGTTTGGTTATCAGTTCAAAGAATTAAAAAAACCGATTAAGCGAAGCTGGTTTTTATTAAAAATCCTAAATTATAAAGTATGAGTAATTTCAACCTAAACCTAACTTTCAAATTTCAATTTTATATCCGCCTCTCTTTTAACTCTTTCGTCTCTTGCCTTGTTTTCTTCCTTTCAGCTTTCACAACCAGTAACTGTCATCGCTCAGTAGTCCGTCTAAGTCAACGACGATCTTCACAACATGTTAAAACTCAAGCCCAAGGGAGAGCCCAACCCAAAAGACTGGACTGATAGGTGAAAGAGCTCCTTGATTTAAGTATCACACTTGGTGAGTGTGAGATCCCGATGTGAGATCCTAACATTGCATCCTCCTTCAAGAGTGGACGTCTACGACGGCTTTCACTTTATGAACGCTAACCTGACGGTAGCCCTTTCCCCCTTTAGGCGGCTTTACTCATCTATCAGTCATTCGATGCACATTACACCTTCATCTAGTTATAGATAGCCCTTTTCGTAGCCTAACTCTCAACGAAAAATACCAATATTAGAACTCAAAGTAAAAGGGAGAGCCCAACCTAATAAACTGTCCTAATAGGTGGAAGAGTCCTTGAGTTTAAGTACTACACTTAATAGATGTGAGATCCCAATGTAAGATGCTAACAGCTTACGTGTTACACCGTCTACAATCTGTCGATTCGGCAAGGTAAACATCTCTCTTTTGATTCGTCTCCTTTGGATTCAATACAAAAAAGTAAGAAAATACCGCTAAGAATAATCGTGTGAACTCGTGGGAATATTAAAGGAGCCTATCGTGATCAGCAGAGAATTATGAGCCGGATTATACTCGTCTCCGAAGAGATCAGGAAAGCTATCAATGACAGCTGAAACAACAACTTAAACAAGTGGGTATACTGGATAAAGGAACCTGCAATTATTCTGCAGATAAAAAATGGTTTCATAGAAAAGGAAACGTCTTTGGAAATAGTTCAAATAAAATGTAAAGCAATGAATGGCAAAACTTGTAAATATAACATGAAGAAATGGTTTTTATTATGATGACATGATGTCAATTAGAAAAGCAATCATGAAAAGACGTATGCTTTTTCGTTTGCAGGCTTTTATGTAAAAGATTGTCTATAGATTGTCTTAAGCGCAAATAGCGATTAAGCAACAAAGCAGGAAATATGAGTATCAAACCGGTTTAAGTTTTGGTCCAATTAGTAACCGGTTCAAGTGAAAAATCAGTATAGTTTCGAATTTCGATTCAATTTTTCGCTTGAACCGGATTTTGGTTCCAATTCAAAAAAATACTAAAATGATACGGTTAACTGGATTTTGTCACCTCTGACAAGAACAGTATATGATTGTACTGGATAATGGATTGGAGTATGTAAAGAATAAACTGGTTCTCAATCTAGTTTTCAGATTGATTCTAGTTCTTTCAAGGGATGAAACTGGTATCAAAATCGCATAGCTTCAATTCGACCCACACCGTAACCGCAATCAACTCTATAATATTTATGTAAGGGCCAGTCTAGTTCTTACTCTGAACCGATAGTCCAAGTATTCGTGGTTCTACCGGTTACCCATGCTGACCCCTTATAATATTTATGTAAGGATTATTGAAAAGCCAACGTCATATATTTTCATCAAGCCCTATATTTCTCAGTTTTTTTTTTCATTTTTTTATATTTTTATATTTTTATATTTTTATTTTTTAACAAAAGCAACCATTGATGCTATGATATACCCTTTGGTTAAAAACTCAAAACCATCTCTCATCTAACAAAGCACCTTTAAACCTCTTTCAACGCTTACTCAAGTCGTCGTCGTCGGAAGACCTACTTTTTGGCAACCAGAATTTTAAGAGCTTCTGCTATTTTGGACGAGGTGATTGGGTTTATTCTGCCATACAAAGTAGAGTATTCAGAGGTAATCACAATGTTTTCTTCTTGTACCTTTCTTGATGTATGTTTATAACCATCTAAATTAATCTTTTTTATTTATTCCTTGTTCATTGATTTTCACTTTCAAAAATTTAATCTTTTTATACAGTAATATTAATAATCCTATTCATTTTCAGAGTTCTTGCAAGTGGTTATTGTCTGAGTGTCACTTCACATATCATCCTTCTTTTTGAGTGACAGTTGTCAACCATGTTTAACTCGCTCCATTATACACTCGGTACGTTGCTGGAAAGCATGAGGCGCATGTCGTATGAGATGAAGCAGATTGCAGGTCAGGAGCTGCTATGCTCAATTCTAGAGAAGTGGCTGGAAATCTTGAAGATATTCAGGAAAGTAGTTCCCGAGGGAAATAGAAGAAACCAGACCAATGTGGATGTGATCGTGTGGCTGTACGATGTCGAAAACGTGATTGATAATTTGAAGGACATACTGGATGAATTTGAGTTGATGGCTGCTCGTCAGCGTCGGACCACAGGCAAGGAAAGTTCCTTAACGAAGATCATCCCTGCTCGTTTCACAGGTTCGAATCGCAATGCTGTGTTGGATGGTGATTTGAGCTCTAACATAATGGATATAACTAACCGATTGGAAGAACTCGACAGGACAAGAAATGCACTTGGACTGAGAGTCATTCCTGGCCCTGTCCCTCTGCCATTCTACTCAAGTGCAACAGCGTACCGTCCGTACCCTGAATCTGTTTTTCCAAATGAACCTGCTATCTATGGCAGGGACAGAGATAAAATGGATACCATAATGGATACAGTTAAGCGATTGAAAGAATTCAATACGAAAAGGGATGCACTGGAAATTATGACTTACTCTGCGCCAGCCAAAGTGGTAATCAAGAGAGGACTGGATTCGAAGAGCGAACCTACTATTTATGGAAGGGACGAAGATAAAATGAAAATTCTTGAATTGGTGCTCAGAGATGAACCAAGTGATGCCAACTTTAGCATAATACCCATTATTGGCATTGCAGGAGTTGGCAAAACAACGCTTGCTCAGCTTGTGTACACTGACAAGACAGTAGAACACTTCAAGCCCAAGGCGTGGGTTTCTGTTTCTGAGGACTCTGATATTTTCAGAATCTCCAAGGCTATTCTAGAATCAATCACTTCTAGATCCTGCGGTCTAAAGAATTTAAATGAAGTACTGGTTCAACTGAAAGAAGCACTGGTTGGTCGGAAATTCTTGCTAGTCTTAGATGATGTATTGAGCAAGAACTATGGCTTGTGGGAAACTGTCAAGTCTTCTTTGATAGTTGGTGCCCCAGGAAGTAAGGTAATTATGACAACACGTGGTGCAGATCTTATGATATCAATGGAGTCCAACAATATTCAACCTTATAACTTGGAGGTTTTACCCGATGATGATTGTTGGTCTGTATTTGCGAAGTATGCATTTGAGCGAGATTGTGATGCATGTAAGGATTTAAATTATGTTCGCAACTATGAATTTGGGAGAACTGATCATATGCATAAAACTTCAAAATTAATTCGTGAGAAAATTGTTCAAAAGTGTAGAGGCTTACCCTTAACAGCAAGGATTTTGGGTAGTCTTCTACGCTCTAAAGGGAGTCATGTTGAGTGGGAATATTTATTGAAAAGTGAAATATGGGATTCAGCTGATGACAGTGAGATTCTCCCAGGACTAAAGTTAAGTTACCAAGATCTTTCTTCAAATTCAAAAGTTTGCTTTGATTATTGCTCAATTTTACCAAGAGATTATGAGTTTGAAGAAAAGGAACTTGTCCATCTATGGATGGCAGAAGGTATTCTTGGAGATTCATGGGACAAGGAGCATATGGAAGGTAGAGGCCGCTGGATTTTTAAATATCTACTGGAAAGATCCCTTCTTCAACGATCAAGCTCTAATGTCTCTAAATTCAAAATGCATGACCTCGTCAAAAATATGACTCAATGGGCTTCTGGAGAAATAGATTTTAGATTGGAAGATATTTCGGCGGCAAATGAGCAAGCAAGAAAGTTCAGAAGGACTTCTCGTTATTATACTTGTGCCAGTTGTGATGGGATAAATAAATTTGAGGAACTCTATGAAGTTGAGCACTTACGGACATTTCTGCCAGGACTCCTATGTCGTGATGATACCCATTATATTACTGATGAGCTTCTTTCACAGTTGCTGCCAAAGATGGGAAAACTACGGGCGTTGTCTTTGGAAAAACAAAATATTACTGAGTTACCCAATTCAGTTGAAGGTCTGAGATATCTAAGATATGTCAATCTTTCAAACACTATGATCAAAAAGTTACCTGATTCAGTATGTTCACTACTGCTCTTGCAAATTCTACTTCTAAGAGATTGCTCTTGTCTCATAGAGTTGCCTTCCGACTTGAGGGATTTGATCAATTTAAGACATCTCGATATTAGCGGTGTCAATCTAATAAAAGAGATGCCATTCGGAATGGAAGAGTTGAAATGTCTCCAAATATTACTAAATTTTGTTGTGGGCAAAGGCAGAGGATCTGATTTGAATTGCTTGAAGAAATTGAAGTTTCTTCATGAAGTTTACATTTCAGGTTTGCACAATGTAATTGCTCCACAAGACACAGAGGACTTCTTATTAATTGATGAGATGTATCTGAAAGTGCTGCTACTAGAGTGGGAATCTCAGTTGGATGACAGACGAAATCAGTTGGTGCAAGAGAATGTACTGGATGTGTTACAACCTCATGCAAATCTGGAAGTACTCAACATCAAAGGCTACAATGGCACAAGATTTTCAAGCTGGGTTGGAGATTCAACATATTCTAAAATGGTGGTCTTAACACTGGAAAGATGTGAAAAATGCAAATTCCTGCCTTCACTTGGATGTTTAGGCTCACTTAAACACCTCACCATCAAAGGAATGACGGGAATAAAAAGGATAGGTTCTGAAATTTTCGGAAAATATTGCTCAAATCCTTTTAAATCGCTGGAGACTCTTTGTTTTGAGGATATGCAGGAATGGGAGCATTGGGATCCTGTTAAAGAAAATGAACATGTTAAAGTATTTTCTTGCCTGCGTGAGCTTTCCCTTTTGAAATGCCCCAAACTCCGTGGAAAAATACCTGAACTTCACCTTTTTCAGTTTAAACTTACAATTCAGGAATGTGGGCATTTAGAGGTTTCGTTCCCAATCCTCCCAATGGTTTTGTGAATCAGAAGTAGATTGATGCAGGATGCTGTGTGGGAAGCAAAGTTTGAATAAGGTAAGGCTCTGTCATCTTCTGAAACTCTTTGATCTCTCATCTCTTTTCTTTTTATCTCAATAAATGTTCTTTCTTCTTGAACTAAATTTTCTTTACATGTTAGATATTGGAAAATCTACTTAGGGACTGATTTTAGTAGACTTGACCTTTGATCAGTTTGATGTTTATAACTTGATTACTTAGAGAAAAATTTCAGAACTGCTGTGCTTGCAAATAGGAAGGGAGGTTAACTAGTTTATTATTGCGTTTTTAAGCAGGCCTATCTAATTGGAGATCAGACTTCGGAGTGCTTCAGATGGGAGAGAATTCGTTATGTGGATCAGAAATTCAATTGAAGGAAGGCAACTAGTGATGTCTAATATCTCTGTGTTTTTATTTGTTTGCTGAATAAATGTTAAAGACTATGTTTTTCTTTTTCTTTTCTAAGCACTTGTGATAGAATATTGTCTGTGTGTTTATTATCTTCTCTTTAGTAATGTAATAGACTCTTTTATTCCTTTCATTTCTATGCACTTTCGATGGATGGCACATTAAAATTATATCTTCTCTTTAATATTGTAATAGACTCTGTTTCTGGTTTTACTTGAGGGTCGTTGGACTAGAAATTTAGTTTTGTTTTTGATTTTATGATGATATTTTAGTTCTAACTCGATTACCTGCCAAGTGTGTTTATCCACTGTTTAACGACAGTAATGTGCAGTAAGAGATGAGTTGAGTTCTGGAGATTTGTATTTACATGTTGGTTTAGGCATTTGGTGAGAACACTTTTATTATAATGTGCTAGTTTTAATCTACCTTATTTCTCTATAAACTTTATAGCATAAAGTGTGTATATCCTCTGTTTGGCGGAGGTTTAATGAGAGACTTGAAAGTATGGTGCTGTAATAGATAAGATCAATTTATGGCATCTTGATATTACTGGTGTCAATTTACTCATAGAAATGTCATAGGAATGAAAGAATTGGAATGTCTTAGAACATTACCTAATTTTATTGTAGGCAAAGGTGTAGGCTTTGATTTGAAGGATTTGGAAAACTTAAAGTTTCTTCGTGAGCTTTACATTTCAAGATTACACAATGTAACTGGTTCACAAGATACAAAGGACTCCATATTAATTGATAAGAAGGATCTAAAAGTGTTGGTACTAGAGTGGGACTCTCGGTCGACACACAAGATGAGTTAGCGGAAGAAAATGTATTAGACACATCCAACCTCTCCAAAATCTAAAAGAACTCACAGTCAAAGGCTACAATGGCACAAGATTTTCAAGCTGGGTTGGAGATTCAACATATTCTAAAATGGTGGTCTTAACATTGGAAAGATGTGAAAAATGCACAATATTGCCTTCACTTGGAAGCTTGGGCTTGCTTGAACTCACTATTAAAGGAATGACAGGAATAAAAAGCATTGGTTCTGAGCTTTTCAAAAAAGATTGTTCAAGTCTTTTTAAATCACTGAAGACTCTTTGTTTTGAAGATTTTCAAGAATAGGAGCGCTGAGATCCCTGTTGAAGAAAATGAGTATATTGAAATATTCCCTAGCTTGGATGAGCTATCCCTTGTGAAATGCCCCAAACTCCATGGAAAATTACCCGAAATTGACTATCATTGGTTTAAACTTAGAATTCATGAATGTGGGGTGTTAGAGGTTTTGTTCACAAGACTTCTATGGTTTTGCGAAGCGGAAATAGATGGAGGCAAGGTGTTGTCCGGTACTTAAGTCTCTTACAAATATTTCAGATTTCCGTAATTGATTAAGGTAAGGTTGTCATTTTCTTCTTAATTTCTGAGTATACTACATGCTTAATCTTAACATAAATGAATGTTTATTGAATAGTTTAAACACACCTGTTGGATTTCTTCATTGCCCCAGAAGAGAATGTGTGATCTAGATCCAGTCATTACATTGTGATCTCTTCAACCATGTGTTGTTTCTAATTTTCTCACATCTCCTTGGCCTTGAAATTAATATTAACGATTCATATCTTATATTTTAATCTATAATCTGTAACTTAACTATTTTATTATTGTTTATTTATGCAGGCCTATCTTATTGGAGATGAAGAGCTAGGATATGAACTTCAACTGGAGTAAGGCAACTAGTGATGGCTAATGTCTGTCTGTTTTTTTTTTTTTCTATTCGATGAATAAATTCCCAATGCACTTGTGATGGAATACTGTCTATTTTGTGTTTGTCTTAATTGTTCACTTAAACCTTTTTCGTTACAGGATTTTTTACTGTTTTTGTTAAGTAATGATGTTCAGTTAAACGTTTGTTGTTTTTTTTTTAAGAAAAAACAACATATTCCTACCCAAGGTTTGACAAAATCCCAAGTTGGTACCACAGGTTCCATTTATTCCAGATTCTCACCCTTAAAGTAACGGGAAATGGTTAGATATAATGGCTCAGGGGTAAATCGGTCATTTCACAGAGGAGGTGCACATTAGCAGATCATTGCCCCTAACAAAAATCCAGCGCACGTTAGCAACATCATCGCCGTCGTTTTTCACTCTTTTCCGGCTATTCTTCCACCCAAAATCACCACTGTCACCACCATTCGAACCCTCATCCTCTCCTCTACAAAACCATACCCTTGACAACCCCTCATCGCCCGCCGATCTCCAGCCATGACAGCCGCCACATGCGACTGGTTTTTGTCGGTGTCCACCGGTGAATGGCCACTAAACGGTTGCTGGGACATAGGGGTTTTGTAGATTAGGAGACATTGGTTGTAGTGGTGACGTCGAATTAGATTTTCGTTGTCAGAATCCGGTGAAGAATGACGAAAACCTAAGCTTGACGGCACCGGCGATCGGAGGGCCCAATGAGTCGGGAACCAGAGGGGTTTTGGATGACGGATGATGGGGAAGGTGATGGAGGTGACCAGGGGTTTCGTCGGCATCGGAAATACCCTAGATCTGGTGAAAACTGAGATGGTGCACAGTCACTGAGGGTGTAATTGATGTAATTTCAAAATAAGATGGTTAATTTTATAATTTTAGTAATTTAGGGGTTAAAATATAATTTATTAATTTAGGGTTAAAGGGCATTATGGTAATTGCACCTTCACTATCCTAAAAAATATTAACAGTGTTATTTTAAGGGTGGGAATTTGGAATAAATAAAACCTGTGGTACCAACTTGGGATTTTGTTAAACCTTGGATGGGAATATATCGTTTACTCTTTTTTTAATTTACACTATCCTTTAACTAACGTCTCTTGGACGTTACCGTTACTAACGTCTAATTAAATATTAGTTTGGTCTATCTTTACCCTATTAACATTCTTATTTGATATAGTATTACATGATATTTAAATTTTTCACTTCAAGCTTGTAGTAAGTCACTAATACATTAGTTCAACTCATTTAAGTGCGTCATGACGTCTTTGATGAGTTAAGCAGAAAGAGGCTAGAAGTTTTCAATATTTTAAAGCATCCATGATATCAAGCTCTGGCTCAATCTCATCCTTGTCCTTTCGTGTGACATGCAGTTAATCATGGGTCGAGATTTGGAGCGACTGGAGGAGCAGTTCTCCAGGTTGATGTCCCTTGGATATATCAAAATGGCCAATGTTTAAAGGTAATTCCATGGAGAGGAGTTTAAGACTTTTAAGGAAGTCATTAGCGACAAAAAGAATAAGGAGGAGCTAAAGTCAACAAGAACAAGGAACTAGACTGGCTAGAGAACGTGTAAAAGTTGGTTGATCGTGTGAAGAAGATATTGGATGAGATTTGCTATCGGAGATACGTAGTGTTTCAAACTTTTTGGGTGGGAAATTTCTTAGATGTTTCCACCTTTCTTTATCAAACTCTCAATTATTTCTATAATTCTCTCATCACGCGCTTACCACCAACGGGAGAAATGTCTAAGAAACCACGCCAAGTTACTGGCTTGACTTCGGACCCTCACACCCCACGAGTAGCATCACATCAACACTTGATGGCTTCAATGAATCATGATGGACTACAAACACTTTGTCCCAAAACTCACATGGGGTGGGTGAGTGGGTCTACCATAGTGATCAATCATTCAATAGAGAAGCAGAAGTTTTTTTCTTTTCCGATTCCCACCCCACAGTTGTTGACACTATCTACTTGTATTTTTTTCATTAATTACACAATCTATTATAATTACTCATTAATTGGTAATAATTAGCACATTTACAAATGTGGGTTTGATTTTAATGGACAAGTTACTGTTTACTTCATGACTTTATTGCCATTCACTCCTTCCTTATATAGAATAACTCTCCACCCATTTCTCTCACAACTCTCTGGCTCTCTCTCAAAACTCTCTCGAATTTGATTTACTTTAAGGTGTTGAGGTACGTACATTACAAGTATTTACATGCAACTTTTATTTTCGGTTGATTTATTGGTTTATATTCTTGTATTTTTTTTGGGTTCAAATTTAGAGAAGCTATTAATCAATTTTAGTAGGGTATTTGAATTAACTAAACGGTGTTGCTGTTAAAAGACATACCAGTACAATCAAATCAATTTTAAAGTAGAATGCAGGAGATTGAGAGAGAGCAAGAGTGAAAGATTTGGTTAATACTTTATTTAGAATGCATTAATATATATGATGCGTTTGTTTTCCTATTTTTGTCATATCCTATTCTTATCATCAATGTTTTGAAAACCGGACCAGACCACCCAATCGGACCGGTTCAACCGGCAACCAACGGCAAATCCGTTCCGGTATATATAAAAAATCGCTATTTTGATTTAAACCGGATTGGACCGTGGTTGGACCGTCGGAATACTGCCGAATCGCGGTTCAATCGCAGCTAAACCCGCCGAATTTCGACATCTTTCGACGGAGAAAACACCCCTATTCTACGGATGGCATCTCCACAACCAAACCCATCCATTTTCAATCGCCGTCGTCCAGCCTTCGTCGATTGCCGTCCCACCTAAAGTCTATGCGATGTCGAATTTCTTTTGTTGATTTCGGCGAGTTTTGACGCCGATGGAACTCCCTAGCACCACCATCAGAGTCGTCGGCACCTACACATCAAAAGCCCCAAGATTCCAGCTTCGATTGGCCGTTGATCGTCGCTGCTACCACCACTCACCAGAATCTTTGCGTGATAGGGGTGTTTTAGATAGATTTCAAACCTTAAGGGAGTATTATAGGGGTATTTTTGATGAATTTCAAACCTTCAGGGACTAAAATGTAAGTTTACAAATTACGGTCCAACCGACCAATCCAACCGGTCAAACCGAAAATTGAACACTTGAACGGGTCATTGTCTGGTCCGATTTTTAGAACATTGCTTATCATTTCCAAAATACACATTTGTTTCCTAATTCTAAAAATACTATTATATTTTCTTCAATTATTTTAAACCCCTTAAGTTTATTAATTAAACTAAACACCCCCAAAAAAGTTTAGAAATTGATAAAAACACCTCCATCCACCCACATTTGCCAAATTTTGGCCACTAGTATCGGAAGATGGCCGGAATTTGGTGTAATGGTACACTACCATGCCATCAGATCTACCGAGCAGCGATATAGCTTTTTCAAACCAAATCCGCCGTGGATCGATCGACGGAAGAGGCGGTGATATGGCCAAAGATCTGGCCGCATAATCGATCTTTGGCTGTAGCTAATCATCAACGATGGCCAAGATATGGCCATTGTTGACTGTCAACGACAGCCAAGATATGACCCTTTTTGACCATCAACGATGGTCATATCTTTGGATATCATTGACGATCAAACGCGACTAGATCTGGCTGTCAATGGCTAGATCTAGCCGTGGATCTCGCCGGTGGTCGGCTGCCAATATTTACTGGGTGGGTGAGGGTGTTTTTGTAATTTTTAATGTTTTTATTATAGGGTGTTTAGTAAATTCACAAACCTGGGGGTGTTTTTGTTCATTTTTAAATCCTATCTCGTTATTACCACCCAACTCATTCTTTTTCAAAAATACTACCCAAAATGCTAAAACAAATGCTCCCTCAAGTTTTCCAGTAAACGAGGAGTTCACTACTTGATTCCATTTTCCCAAGTTACTCTAGTTTCGTTTAAAACAATCCTATATTGTATTACAGCTACGTTCATGATCACAAGTAGCTTCCTTATATAGAAAACTCTCCATCCATTTCTCTTATAACTCTCTACCTCACTCAAACTCTCTCAAATTTGATCTATTTTCAGGTGTTTAGATACGTAGATTACAAGTATTTAAATACTATTCTTTGTATTTACGTTCAGTTTAATTTTAGACATGTATAAGAATATATAATCCTACTCCCTCGTTACATCTTTGTCCACTTAATGTTGCATAACCTTGTCTTCCAAATTAAATCAGTTCTGATAAACTGTTAGGAAATTTCTTTTAACATTCGTCAAGTTAAATACTTGTAATAATTAATATGTTAGATTTGGAGGAATAAAATATTATCGATGATTTTTTACTTAATTGCCCTTCCTTGTTAATATTATTAACCACAACTGGCCACAGTCGACAGTCGTCAAAACAATGCACAATCAACTGGATTTGGTTACTATGTGTTGGATCTAATTTTATTCTGCTTTGATTGATTGATTGTGTTGGTGGTTGCTTAGAATTAGTGAGGGGTATTTACAACAGTGGTATCAGAGTCGTAGGGTTTCTTGATTTGGGAATTTCAATTTTAGGGTTTCTCAGAAACGAATTGAAATTTTAAGGTTTCTTGATTTGGGAATTTCAATTTTAGGGTTTCTCAGAAACGAATTGAAATTTTAGGGTTTCTTGATTCGGGAATTCTATTTTAGGGTTTCTCAAGAACGAATTGAAATTTTAGGGTTTCATGATTTGGGGATTCAATTTTAGGTTTTTGAAATATCTTAGGGTTTTTTGATTGATTAGTTCCGTGATAGTCCTAAAGCTCCAAACACAGTTAAATCCCTCCAAAATCCTCAACAAATCGAGTCAAGTAAACACAATCTTAGTCTCTTAGGGTTTGGTTTTTTTGAACTCAAAATTATGAGTGTCACGCACATGGAGATTTCCCAATATAATGGGAAAATAGATTTCAACACCTGGAAAAAGAAAATGAAGGCCTTGTTATCCCATAACAAGGTTGGAATCGCACTGGAGAAAGATGAATCCAAATGGCCAGAAGAAAAGAAAAAGAAGAAGGCAGAGGTGGACAAAGAAGAGTATAACTTGATCATCATGAACCTGTCAGACACCATGCTTCGAAAGGTGGATGGCGTGGAATCAGCAATTCCACTCTAGGGTAAACTCGAGTTTTTGTATGCTCTTAAATCTGCTCCTAACTTAGCTTTCTTGAAAGGAGCATTATTTTCTTATAAAATGGACTTAGCTAAATCCCTAGATGAGAATTTAGATGAATTCCTAAAAATGACTCTAACTCTAAAAGGTACTGACCAAGAACTAGGAGATTCCAGTCTAGCCATGATCCTGTTAAATTCCTTACCAGAGGAATACTTAGTGGTAAAAAATGCCCTTCAATATAGTGGAACAGTACCTAGTGTGGACTTGATTGTTTCTAGATTGAAATCTAAGGAATTAGAATTAAAGATTCAAAAGCGTAACGGTAGCAATTTGTTTATGAAAGGGAAATTCGATACTAGACAATTTGGTAAAGATTTTGGTAAGAATAATCAGAGAAATGTAGGCCCTAAAAACAGAAAGAGTAGTGGAGGTAATGGGAGACCTAAGGGGGAATCTAGGAAGTGTTTTTTCTGTAACAAAACAGGGCATCTCAAGAAAAATTGCTATGAATGGATTAAAAAGAACAAACAGGCCAGCATAGAAACAAACCTAGCTAGCTCTATTAGTAACTTAGATATATCTGAAGCCCTTACTATTTCTAACTCATCTAGAAGCAATGAGTGGGTGCTAGACTCAGGCTGTACCTTTCACATGAGTCCCAACAAAGACTGGTTTCAAAGACTTAAAACTGGGGAACAAGAAATCGTGTACATGGGGAATAATCACTCCTGTGAGGTTCAAGGAATAGGTGATATAACCATTAGGCTAAATAATGGTAAGCTAGTATTGCTCACTAGAGTTAGGTATATACCCGAACTGAAACGTAACCTAATTTCCTTGGGAACCTTAGACAAATCAGGCTATTCCTATAAAGCACAAAATGGTTGTATGGAAGTCTACAAGAATGGGAATGTGTTATAAAGGGTGTTAAGAAAAATGGGCTTTATATCTTGTGTGGGTAGTACTATCCTAATGTTTCTAATTCTGCTTTACTTTTCTACTAACATATCTGCTACAAAAAAAATGGCACTTGAGATTAGGCCATATAGGCCAAAATGGTATGAATGCATTAAAACAGCAGGGTTATTTTGGTAATGATATGGTAACTGCTTTAAATTTCTATGAAACCTGTATTCTTGGGAAACAGCACAGGATGGGTTTCCACAAAGGAACTCACCTTGCTGCAAAGTGTCTGGATTATGTCCATGCAGATCTTTGGGGTCCAGAAAAAGCAAAGTCATATGGAAGAGAAAATATATATGAGTCAACCAATGGGGTTTAGGGATAGAAACCTGGCTGATCATGCTTGTCTACTGCATAAGTCCTTGTATGGACTTAAACAATCCCCTAGGCAATGGTACAAGAGGTTCAACTCATTTATAGTGGGAATTGGGTTCATTAGGAGTGCATATGATAACTGTTTTTATTTTGCCTATACAAATAACATGCCAATGTATTTACTGCTGTATGTAGATGACATGTTGTTAATAAGCAAGTCTAAATCTCATATAGAAGAACTATAAAAGCAAAATTGTGCACAGAGTTTGATATGAAAGACATAGGGTCAGCAAAAGGATCTTAGGGATGATGATTGATAGGAATAGAAAATCAAATAGATTGAAACTTCATCAACTTCCATATCTGCAGAAACTAATATCTAGGTTTGGGATGACTGATGCTAAACTGTCAACTTACCTTTAGGTGGACATTTTACATTAAGCAAAATGCAATCCCCCAAAACTGATGCAGATAGGATTAAAATGGAAAATATACCCTACTCTAGTGCCATAGGATCGGTTATGTATTCCATGATAAGCACCAAGCCCGATCTCTCCTTTGCAATATCTCTATTAAGTAGGTTTATGTCAAATCCAGGAATAGAACACTGGGTTGCCTTAAAATGGTTACTAAGATACATTAACACTACAATGCATGTTGGATTAGATTTTTGCAAAAGAACCCCTACACTTGATCTTGTTGGGTATGTGGACTCTGATTTTGCAGGAGATCGAGATTCAAGGAAGTCCACCACAGCCTACTACTTTACCTTAGGTGGAAACTGCATTAGCTGGAAATCCCAACTTCAACCACTGGTAGCACTATCCACAACAGAAGTTGAGTATGTGGCAGTGACTGATGCATTCAATGAGGGAATATGGCTACATGCGATCTTGAAAGAGGCAAACTTGATGGATGGAACTGTGACTATGTATTTTGACAGTCAGAGTGCTATCCATCTAAGTAAGAACCCCGTATACCATGAGAGGACAAAACATGTGGACGTTAATTATCACTTTGTTTGAGATCAAATCTCAAAAGGAAGCCTGAACCTTCTGAAAATTCCAATCGAAGAAAACCCATTTGATATGGGAACAAAAGTTGTAACTACTGCAAAGTTCAAGCACTGCTTGAACCTTCTTCACATCAACTGAACTCACAGAGCTGAGAAGGAGTATGTGAATTGCTTGCTGCACCTGTATGATGCTGTCCGAGGAAGGGATAAGGCTTCAAGGTGGAGATTGTTATAAGTGAAGCTTTATACGTTGTCGTATTGACTTAAGCTTAATCTGAATCACAACTGTTGGTTTGAAAGAGATCTGGCGGCTGAAAACAGAAGACTAGTCAAACCTATAAAAGCAAAAGTCTATTCCATTCACAATAGTCTTTTCTCTCTCTCGATTGTAATCTTCCCAAAGTTACTTGGTTAGGGTTCAAGAATAGGAATTCGAGTGTGTGTGTAAATCTGCTGATAATCTGTCCATTAGAGTTGCGTTTCTTTGTGGAGTTGAGAATCTGGTGTTGAGTTCTCTATTTGGGTTATAGATTTACCAGTATTAGTCTGAATCTTGGGTAGTTCTTGATAGGGAATCTTGTAAGGGAAGAGTGTATGGTTGTAATCGTTCTTGATAATAATAGTAAGTGCAGTGAGCATCCATATTCTGGAGCTCAACGTGGACGTAGCTTGTTCAATATTGAACAAGTGAACCACGGTAAATATTGTGTGTTGGATCTGGTTTTATTCTACTTTGATTAATTGATTGTGTTGGTGGTTCCTTAGAATTAGTGAGAGGTATTTACAACATTAATATACAAGTTTTCCAAGAACGAGGAGTTCACTACTTGACACCATTTTCCCAAGTTACTCTAGTTTTGTTTAACACAATCATATATTGTATAACATCTATATTCATGATCACAAATAGCTTCCTTGTGTAGAAAACTCCCCACCCATGTCTCTCATAACTCTTTACCTTACTCAAATTTGTCCAAATATAATAACTTGTTGTATCAGAAATTTGACAGCTGAATATAATAAAATTGGGAGGGCACTTGTGCTAAATCTAACTTGTTTCTCTATCAAGTTTGTTCATCCATCCGCTGGAAGGCAGTTTAGTGAGAGTCAGTAATGTGCATGTCAAATGTGCAAATGTGATGTCCCAGGAGTGGTTGATTGTACGTGTATCAATTATAAGATTTTTTTTATTGGTTCTTATTATTTGGACAAGACACTGTACATGTTAGTATTACTTTGTCTTTGTAAAGAGTTGTGATGGGGAACCCTTCCATTCAATAAGGTTTTTCGGTGAGCAGTTAGGCCCAAAAACCAATAATGCTTTGTTCATTGTTCATATTATATTATGAAATAGTTATGGAAAACAGAGGACCTAGTTTCTATTAAAAAGACAAATTTTCACCGAATGGATGAGAAGCTAAACAACTTGGTGACCAAGTCCGTTTGAACATTTTGTAAACAAATGGAGTCCACACGGTTCTTTTGTCACGGTTTAACAACTCCATTGACTATTACTACACATAAATTAATTGTTTATATTTCATTGACATTGTCAACAGATATCCGATTCATACTTTGTCTTTGCGAGATCGTTCTCATTTCTCTCATTCAACGGACGAAACCATGGTTAATGTGGAACCGGTCTTTATTGCCATTCACTCCTTCCTTATATAGAATAACTCTCCACCCATTTCTCTCATAACTCTCTACCTCCCTCAAAACTCTCTCAAATTTGATTTACTTTAAGGTGTTGAGGTACGTACATTAAAAGTATTTACATGCAACTTTTATTTTCGGTTGATTTATTGGTTTATATTCTCGTATTCTTGTTCAGTTCAAATTTAGAGTACTAGAATTAACTAAACGGTATTTGAATTAACTGAATTATGACCTTGAATAACGGTGTTGCTGTCAAAAGATATACCAATTCAATAAAATTAATTTTAAAGCAGAAGTTTGATTACAATTTTCAGCGTGGTGGATTGGAGAAGAGAGATCAAGTGGATAAGAATGGAGGAGAGGAGACTGACCATTTCTCTCATAACTCTCTCGTTCACCCAAACTCTCTCAAATTTGATCTCTTTATGATGTATGTTTATACCCTTTTGGTGTCCTTTTTTTCATTCTTTTCACTTGTTAGATATTTTATATGTTAAATAAAATATTCGTTTTCATCCTCATTTCATATAAAGATATTTGATTTAAATTCAAGTGAGAATCAACAAATTCTTCGAAATAAAGAAAATAAGTAATAATTTGAAAGAATTTAAGAAGTGTGGTATAATTATTAACATATTTATCTACTTTCAGAATTTATTTAATATATTTTCAGGTGCTGAGGTACGTAGATTACAAGTATTTAAATACTATTTATTTTTAAAGTAGAAGTTTTGATTACAAAATTTCAGCGTGGTGGATTGGACTTTGGAGAAGAGAGATCAAGTGGATAATAATGTCGTTAACAAACTCTCTCATATCTGATCTACTTTCAGGTGCTGAGGTACGTAGATTACAAGTTTTTAAATACTATTTCTTTTTGTTGATTTATCTCCTTGTATTTATGTTCAGTTTAATTTTATACTCCCTCATTAGATCTTAACCTTAGAATTTATCTGAAATGTTAACATATATTTTTCATAGAATAACCTTAGAAATGTCGTAATAAGGAAACAAATTAATTTTGTATGTATATATATTTTGAGGGCAGAGTATTAGAAGCTTTGAAATAAGTCAATTTATCCTCTCTTTCTGTGACAGTTCTTCAAGGATCCGGAACTCAGTGCGGTTCTCAATAGGTTAGTGAACACACTGCAAGAGCCGTCCCCAGAGTTGAAGAAACTTGCAGCAGTTGCAGGGCAAAAGGGCCTATTTTTGAAGATAAACCGGTGGTGTACAACGTTGAACATTTTTATGGAAGTTATCAACCAGAGCCTACTATTAGTCGTGGAAAAGAAAGTATGGGCGGACGAAGTCAAAGAGTTGGCTAATGATGTGGAGGAGATACTGGATGAGATTTCCAAACAAGCTTCACGCTTCAAACCGATGGCTCAAAGTCAGACTACCACGGGCAAGAGAAGTTCATTAAGGGGCCTCATCCCTGCTTGTTTTACAGGTTCCAATACAGGTGCTGTTACGTTGTTTGATGGTAATCTGAGCTCCAGAATAATTGATATAACTAGCCGATTGGAAAAACTCAATACTAAGAGATGTATACTTGGACTGAGAGTGAATTATCTAAAGATGCTTGGCTTTGCGGATTCCAGAACCGAACCTATTTCTGGGCGAGACGAAGATAAACAGAAAATACTAGAAATGGTGTTAAGGGATGAAGTCAGTGATCATGCCAACTTTAGTGTAATACCCATCATTGGCACAGCAGGAGTTGGAAAAACAACACTCGCTCGACTTGTGTATGATGATAAGGCAGTGGAAGACTTCAAACCAAGAGCCTGGGTTTCCCTCTACGAAGGTTCCAATGTCTTCAGAATCTCGAAGGCCATTCTAGAGTCAATCACTTCTAAATCCTGCAATCTAAAGGATTTAGATGAAGTGCTGGTTCAACTGAAAGAAGCAATTTTTGGGAGGAAATTCTTGTTTGTCTTAGATGATGTTTTCATGGAGAATTATGGTCTGTGGGAAACTCTAAAGTCTTCCTTTATGGCTGGAGCACCGGGAAGCAAGATAATAGTGACAACGCACAAAGTAGATATTGAGTTCCCAGTCAATCTCAATATTCGACCTTATCGGCTAGAGGTACTATCAGATAAAGCCTGCTGGTCCCTGTTCAAGATGCATGCAGTTGATGATAAGAATCATTTTGATTTGGGATTAATCAATGAAAAAATTTATTCATATGTGCAAGGCTTACCCTTGGCAGCGTGTATTCTTGGCGGCCTTAGAAGATTTAAGGAGGATGATGAATGGAAATGTATATTGAACACTAAAATATGGGATTTAGCAGATGATAATGAGATTCTTCCTGTGCTAAAGTTAAGCTACCAACATCTTCCTTTATGGTTACAAAGATGTTTTGTTTATTGTGCAATTTTACCTGACGATTATGAATTTGAGGGAAAGGAACTTGTTCTTCTATGGATAGCAGAAGGTCTAATTGGCGGACAACTAGAGAATGAGCAAATGGTTTTTGAGCAGTTGGAAGATAGAGGCAGTAAGATTTTCCAAGATCTATTGGAAAGATCTCTTGTTGAACATTCAAGTAGTCATTCTTCTAAATATAGAATGCATGGGCTTGTGAAAACTATGGCTCGATGGATTCATGAAGAAACAAATTTCAGATTAGAAGATGTGTCGGGGGTCAATGAGCAACCAGAAGGTGATGAGAAAAAATGAATTTGAATTTTTCTATGATGTTGACAACTTACGGACATTTATGCCAGGACTCCTATGTAATGATGATAGTCATCACATCACTGATGCAATTCTTTCTGATTTGCTACCAAAGTTCAAACGAGTGAGGGCATTATCTTTGGCGAAGCATAGTATTACGAAGTTACCCAGTTCAATTGAAGGTTTGAGATATCTAAGATATGTCAACCTCTCTGCCACTATGATCAGAACGTTACCTGATTCAATATGTTCACTATTCATCTTACAAATTTTGCTATTAAGGGATTGCTCTCATCTCGTCGAGTTGCCTTCCAATTTGAGGAAACTGATCAATTTATGGCATCTTGATATTACTGGTGTCAATTTACTTAGAGAAATGCCATCAGGAATGAAAGAAATGGAAAGTCTTAGAACATTACTCAATTTTATTGTAGGCAAAGGTGTAGGCTTTGATTTGAAGTATTTGGAAAACTTAAAGTTTCTTCGTGAACTTTACATTTCAAGATTACACAATGTAACTTGTTCACAAGATACAAAGGACTCTGTATTACTTGATAAGAAGGGCCTAAAAGTGCTGGTACTAGAGTGGGGCTCTCAATTGGATGACACACGAGATGAGTTGGTGGAAGAAAATGTACTGGACAATCTACAACCTCACCAAAATCTGAGGGAACTCACAATCAGAGGCTACGGTGGCGCAAGATTTTCATCTTGGGTTGGAGATCCAACGTATTCTAATTTAGTGGTCTTAACATTGGAAACATGTGAAAAATGCAGAGTGTTGCCTTCCCTTGGATGCTTGTCCTCACTTGAGCACCTCACCATCAAAAGGAATGAAGGGGATTAGAAAGATAGGTTCTGAGATATTTGGAAAAGATTGTTCAAGTCCTTTTTTATCACTAAAGACTCTTTGTTTTGAGGATTTGCAAGAATGGGAGCACTGGGATCCTGTTGAAGAAAATAAGCATGTTAGAATATTCCGCTGGTTGCGCGAGCTGTCCTTTGTGAAATGCCCCAAACTCCATGGAAAACTACCTGAACATCACCTTAGGTCGTTAGAGAAACTTAGAATTCAGGAATGTGCACAGTTAGAGGTTTCGTTCCCAAGCCTCTCGCCGTATTACAAAGCAGAGGTAGATGGATGTAAGATGCATTGCTGATGGATAGTAAATCAGATGAGGTAAGGTTGCCATTTTCTGGAACGATTCATATTTTTTAATTTTCTTCTCATTATAAGCTCTTTCTTACTAAATGACATTTTATCTCCTCATCTATTTGAAATAACGCCTAAAAGCAGAGGTAGATGAATGCAATATGCTGTCCGATAGTGAAGATGACTCCTTGATTACTGAGCAATATTTCGGAGCCCCCAACTTCTTTAAGGTAGGGTTGTCAGTTTCTGAACTGTTGTCATTCATAATTTGTATGATTTAGAGATATATAGCAACAATCCATACATTGTTTCAATCTTATTATTGCTTTTTTTATGTAGGCCTTTCCTGTGGGAGTAATTAATTTCATCCGTAAAATGTTCAATTGGAGGAGTGCAACTTCTGACAAATAGGTCGGAGTCCACAACTCCTTTAAGGTAAGGTTGCCATTTTCTGAATTTTTTTTTATTTTTTTGTAATCTTAATAAATGCTGTTTCCTCTTGAATTGAATTTTTGTTTTATATGTTAGTTACTGGAACATCTACTTGGAGACTTATTTTGATAGATTTGACCACTGATTAGTTACCAAGAAATTAATTAATAAGTGAAATATCCAGAAATGCTCTGGCTTGAAAATTGGAGGGAATTTGATTCTATAAAGTTCTGTTATTTACAGTCAAACCTTTTGATTTACATGCTTTCACAGTGTTCTCTAATAAATTACAGGCTTTCACAGTGTTTTATGAGAGGAACACAACCAGTAATATCTAATGTCTTTTTTTTTTTTTTTTTTTTTTCGAATAATGTAAAAAGGTTCTGTTTTCCTTTTTCATTTCTATCTATGCATTCACTTTTGATGGATAGCGCTTTGACAATTATATGTCTGCTTGTTTTGGTTGATGGATTAGGAATGTAGTTTGGTTTGTTAATTTTTCTGATGATATTAATTTATCTGATGATAATTTGAGTTATCAATTCTAATATGTTAATTGAACTCTCCACTGGAAATGCTGATTAAGTTGAATGAATATAATAACGTCTTGTATCAGAAATTTGATAGCTGAATATAATAAAAATGGAAGGGCACTTCTATCTTGTTTATCTGTCAAGTTTGTTCATCCATCCGTTGGAAGGAGGTTGAGTGGTTGATTGTATGTGTATCAATTATAAGATTTTTTATTGTTTATTGGTTCTTATTATTTGGACATGACACTGTACATGTTAGTATTACTTTCTCTTTGTAAAGAGTTGTGCTATAAGAGATCATCACCTTAAATGTGTGATCTGGATACATAGTGATCTCTTCAACCATATGTTGTTTCAAATTTTCTCACTTCTCTTTGACATTGAAATTAATAGCAACGATTCATATCTTATATTTTAATCCATAATCTGTTATTTAACTATCTTATTATTGTTTGTTTATGTAGGCCTATCTTATTGGAGACGCAAAGCTAGGATATGAACTTCAATTGGAATAAGGCAACTAGTGATGGCTAATGTCTGTCTGTTTTTCTATTTGATGAATAAGTTAACAGAGCACTTGTGATGGGATATTGTTTGTTTTTGTGTTTGTCTTAATAATGTAAAACACTCTGTTGTTCTTTTTTTTTTTTTTTAATCAAATGGAATGTTAATAAGGCAACTTTACTGTTATCCGATTACTAGTAACTTCACGTTTTCTTTGTTACTGTACAGTTGCAGCACTAATTTTTTCTATAAATTATGAATGGTTCATATATCATTAAAAATTTTGTGGAGAAACAGAGGACCCCCTAAGCAGGAAATCTTCCATAATGAAAAACTAGAATCGGTTTTAAAGTTTTTTATAGCTTTTAATCTCAAAAACTGTTTTTAAATTTTATATCAAACACATTTTTAAATATTAAAATTATTAAAATAGATCTCAAAAATTTGAATCGTGTTTAAGTTTTCAAAAATTATTTTTGAAACACAAATCAAACACAAGAAGTTTCTATGAGCCCAGACTTCAACATACACAAATATAATACAAATGGCAAGGGATTAGGACTTTATATAATGTGCTAGTTTAGATGGTATTTAGGTTTCTTACTGGAAGCTTTTTCCATCTTTATTATGAATGTATTTGCTCTCCCTCCTCCCGTTCTTCCTATCATTCATCTGCACCACTAATCTCTTTTTTGCAAATTATGGATGATTGGCACTCTAGCAATGAATGTTTGTTGGAGATCCCATATTGATTAGACACAATCAAGCCAAGCCATTTGGTTTATAAAAAGGAGCAATCGTCCCATTCAATAAGGCCTTTTGAGTAAGCAGTTTGGCCCAAAAACTAACAAGTAGTATTAGAGTTAGCCCAGATGAGCCAACTGATTAACCATTCAAGGCATGACCCATAATATAGGCTTGATCTCAAGCTATTTGGTTTATAAGAAGGGGAATCCTTCCGTTCAGTAAGGTTTTTAGGTGAGCAATTAGGCCCAAAAACCAACAATGTTTTGTTCATTGTTCATATAATGTTATGAAATAGTTATGGGAAACAGAGGACCTTGTTTCTATTGAAAAGACAAAGTAGCAGCGGATGGATGAGAAGCTAAACAACTTGGTGACCAAGTCAGTTTGAACATTTTGTAAACAAATGGAGTCCACACGGTTCTTTTATCATGGTTTAACAACTCCATTGACAATTACTACACATAAATTAATTGTTTTATATTTCATTGACAGTGTCAATAGATATCCGATTCATACTTTGTCTTTGTGAGATCGTTCTCATTTCTTTCATTCAATAGACGAAACCATGGTTAATGTGGAACATGTCTTTCTCGCAGCCTTCATTTTAGTTTTGTTCACAAAAGTGGCATCCAGTAAGGTGCGGGAGTTTGCCTATCAAGTAGGGATCCATCCAAAGCTGAAGGAGTGGAAGAAAAAGCTGTCGATGATTCAGCCGTGGCTTATCGATGCGTAGGAGAAACAATCGACTGCACAAGGCTTAAAACTTGGCTGGATGAGCTCCGACACTTTGCTTACGATTTAGAAGACATATTGGATGATGTTAGTGTTTAAGCTAATGCCGGATGTGCAAAGAAAAGGAGAACAGAAGAGAACTAATCCAAATTCATTAACCAACAAAAACCTGCATAAAACATGCTTGGCTTACTGTTACAACCACTGCATAACTTTTACATAATCTCACCTAATCCACACACATCTAACAACCACATTACAAAATTAGTGAGTCATCAAATTCAAAATTAACACTTAAGTTTACAATAAGGCTTAAACTATCGAACTCGTAAACAAGACCATGCACGTCACCGTACAAGAGCAAAATAGCTTCAAACTTTTAGTTTAAGCAAACCATACTTCCAGCACAGCATCAACCTTCAACACTCGACCTTGATGCTTTGGCTGGAAACACCAAGTTCTAGCCTTAAGGCTTCAAACTTGGATTTGCACAATGCCTTTGTCATAATGTCAGCAACTTGATCTTCCCCTCTGTAGTGCACTAAGTTCACTTTTCCACACTGTTCAGCTTCCCTAACAGCATGATACTTAATCTTAATATGCTTAGTTCTGCCGTGGAGTATAGAATTCTTTGCCATTGCCACAGCCGACTGGTTATCACATAGGATCACTGTAGGACCACCCTGTACTTGGTGCAAATCATCCAACATCTTCCTAAGCCACATAGCCTGGTTCACTGCTACTGCAATAGAGACATATTCACTTCGTGATGCGTACCCACGATCTCCTGCTTCCTTAATGACACAGTTGCACCACCCTGATTCAAGTAAAATACATAACCAGAGGTGCTTTTTGCATCATCCAGGGATCCACCCCAGTCACTATCAGTATACCCCAACAATTTTAGACTTTCAGCCTACCTAAAATAGATGCCTAACATGATGGTTCCCTTTACATACCTCAGCACACGTTTTGCAGCCTTAAAGTATAATTCACTTGGGTTGCTTATAAACCTTGAAAGATAACTTGCAATGAACATAAGACCAGGTTTGGTGGCTGAGTAATACATCAAACTTCCCACCAAGCTTCTGTATTTCCCTTCATCCACCCTCTCTGCACCATCAGTTTTGCTCCGTTTCAGGTTGGGAACCAGTGGGGTATCCACTGGTTTACAATTTTCCATTCCAAACTTCATGAGAATCTCGGCTGCATACCTTTTTCGGCACACAAAAATCTCACCTGCAGCCTGCCTTATCTCCATGCCTAGGAAATATTTCATCAATCCTAAGTCAGTCATTTCAAACTCAGTTTGCATGGCTGACTTAAACTGGTTCAACTCTTTAGGATTGCTTCTAGTCACCAATAAGTCATCAACATAGAGAGAGACCCAGCCAAACCCCTTCCAGTTTTCCTTATGTAGAGAGTGTGCTCATTTGGGCTTTTAGAGTAACCAAGGCTGCACAAATGGTCATTTATTTGGCTGTACCAGGCTCTAGGGGCTTGCTTCAAGCCATACAAGGCTTTCCTCAGCAGGTACACATGATCCTCTTTGCCTTCAACCTTGTAGCCTTCCGGTTGCTCCACAAAAATCTCCTCTGAAATCCACCCATTCAGGAATGCCGACTTGACATCTAGCTAGAAAATGTTCCAGTTAAACTGAGCTGCAAGTGCTAATAGCAACCTGATTGTGTCTTGCCTAGCTACCGAGGCAAATGTTTCTGAAAAATCAATACCCAGTTGCTATGCAAAGCCCTTCACCACCAGCCTTGCTTTATGCTTGTAGATTGAGCCATCAGGATTTATTTTTAGTTTGAAGATCCATTTCACCTGAATTACTTTCCTTTTTTCAGGTCTTGGTACCAATTTCCAGGTTTGGTTTTTATCAATCATATTGAGTTCCTCCTGCATTACAGCAGTCCACAAATCAGACTTTGCAGCATCAAGATAGCATCTTGGTTCCACCACTGTCACATTGCACCTTTCATACACATCAGCCAGTGATCTTGTCCCTCTAACGGTATGTTCTTCTTCCTCATCTGAATCTGCCTTTTGAACCAGCCCCTCATTCATCTCTTCCTGTCTTGATTTAGCCTGAGTTCCAGACTCCACCTTCATCAACCTTTATGTCTCTTGTGATTACAATCTTCTTAGACTTAGGAACATAAACTCTATAGGCTTTAGAGTTGCTGCTGTAGCCTATAAGTATCCCAATTTCAGCCTTATCATCCAATTTGGTTCTTTTGCTTGTTGGGATCATTACATAGGCTATGCTTCCAAATACTCTCAAGCTCCCTACGGTTGGTTTGACTCCACTCTATGCCTCAATTGGTGTTTGATGTTTGACTGCCCTGGTGGGCAGCCTATTCAGCAGGAAAACTGCTGTATTCACAGCTTCAGCCCAGAACACTTTAGGAAGGTTTTTTCAGTCATCATGCACCTAGCCATTTCCATAATGGTTCAGTTTCTTCCCTCACAAACACCATCCTGCTGAGGGGTGTATGGGGCTATGAACTGATGCTGAATTCCAGCTTCACTACAGATTTTGTTGAATTTGTTTGAGGTGTATTCTGTCCCATTATCGCTCCTTATGGTTTTGATCAAAGTTCCAGCTTCATTCTCCACCAACAATTTGTATTTCTTGAACGCAGCAACCACCTCATTTTTCTGCTGCAGAAAATACACCCAAGCCAGAGTAATCATCAACAAAGAGTACAAAATACTTGCTGCCATTTAAGGATTCAGTTTTCATAGGACCACACACATTAGTGTGGATCAATTGCAGCTTGTTACTTGCTCTCTAAGCTTGATCCAAAGGGAATGAAGGCCTGCTAAGTTTGCCAAGTTGGCAGGCTGTACATAAGGACTTTTTCTCCTCTATTTCAGGCAGCTCTAGCACCATGTCTCTTGTCTTAAGTTCTTTAATTCCCAAGTAGTGAAAGTGGCCAAACCTTCTATGCCACAAGTCAGACTCATCAACCCTGCTAATTAGTGCTAAGTTTCCTGGTTTTTTCCACTCTACCGGGAAGCTTTTTCCCAACATCCTAACACTCATCAATTCATTTCCCTCACAATCTTTTATTACACAAGCATGATTTTGAAAATGTAAAGTGTAATTCTTCTCTAACATTTGACCTACACTTAACAGATTTTGTGCAATTTCAGGGACAAATAAAACATTTGAAATGATCTTGGTACCTACTTGAGTTTGGACTGCCACATCTCCAATCCCTTTTGCCTCCACATATTCACCATTTCCAACCTTAACCTTGGAGCTGTAGGTTCTATCCCTCTTGACAAAATTCTTTAATTTTGCTGCCATATGGTTAATACAGCCACTATCTATTAGCCAAACATCACCGCTGGTCTGCATGGAGTATCATGAAGCTACAAACAGTTGCTCAAGTTCACTGCTCTACTGTTGGTCTTCTACACTTTGTGCTTGCTGTGATGGTTGTGCACCCTTGTTCTTGCACACTTTTTCAATGTGCCTGAACTGCTTGCACCCCTTGCATTGGATCCCAAGTCTGAACCAGCACTTATTGTCTGGATGTCCCTTCTTTTTGCAGTGGGCACATGGTGGATAATTCCTTCCTCCACTCGATTTTCCCCGCTGTGCACCAATTCGTTCTTTTCCTCTTTTATCCCTAGCATATTTCCTATTGCTTCCCTGCACATTTAATCCCTTTTGAGCAGCCATCATAGCACCTTCATTTGAGTCCTCTTGCCTCATCAACCTTCTCGCTGTTCTGGGCAGGCATGAACCCGGTTCAGTGGTGATTTGAGAGAGGTCCTTTGAATCTTCTAAGGAAGATATCTTGGACTCAAATCTTTCTAGTAGGCTGACTAACATTTTCTCAACTATCATCTTGTCACTCATCTCAACTCCCAACAATCTAATCTTATTCACCACACTCATAAGCCTATCTACATACTCTTTTACTTTCTCTACCTCCTGCATTTTTAGCATTTCGAACTCTCTTCGCAGGTTCATAACTTGCATATTTCGGGTTGTGTCACTTCCCATGAACTCTTCTCTCAACCTATCCCAAGCTTTATTTGCAGTTTCACACGCCATTATCCTTGTAAATACAAGGTCTATTACTATAAAGTGTATGTGAGAAAGAGCTTTTGGAGCTTTGGACATCTCCTCCTCATACATCCTCATTTGATTTAAAGTTGGTTTTGGACCAAGCTGCGGTGGCTGTTTCTCCTCTTCCACATACTTCCACAGCCCCTGCCCTCTTAGGTAGGCTCTCATTCTAATAGCCCAGATGTGATAATGGTCCCCATTGAACACTAGAGGTGAGAGAGAAGCCGATTGAGTTGCCATGCAAAACGTGGTTGCAGTTTTTCTGGAAAGTTTTGTTCTTGCGGAAGGTTGAAGTTTGATGGTGATTCAGGATGAGTTTTTGAGTGAATTTGTTAGATGATGGTTTGTTAATGTGGCTCTGATACCATGTTAGTGTTTAAGCTAATGCCGGCTATGCAAAGAAAAGGAGAACAAAAGAGAACTGATCCAAATTCATTAACCAACAAAAACCTGCATATAACATGCTTTGGCTTACTGTTACAACCACTGTCAGTAACTTTTACATAATCTCAGCTAATCCACACACATCTAACAACCACATTACAAAATTAGCTGAGTCATCAAATTCAAAATTAACACTTAAGTTTACAATAAGGCTTAAACTACTTAACTCAGAAATAGCACTGTGCATGTCACCTGTACAGCAGCAAAATAGCTTCAAACTTTTAGTTTCAGCAAACCATACTTCCAGCACAGCATCAACCTTTAACAGATGACCTAGCCACTAGAGCTTTGCACCGTAAGTTGATATCTGAACATTATACTAGTACTTTCAAGATTCCCAAAATCATCCCTGCTTGCTTTAATTGTTTGAGTCCATGTGCTGCGAAGTTTAATTTTGGCATGGAGTTTAAGATAAGTGGTATTACAAGCCGCTTGGGAGAACTCTGTGCACAAAGAACTGAATTTGGGTTCCAAGTTATTGCTGGAGGGACATCTTCAACTTCCGTGTTCCAAAGACCACCTAGCACATGTTTGCCAACTGAGCCTGCTGTTTGTGGGAGAGATGGAGATAAAGCTAAGATTCTTGAAATGGTGTTGAAGGAGGGACCAGGTGATGCCAACTTTCATGTTATACCAATTGTTGGCATGGGAGGAATTGGGAAAACAACGCTTGCTCAACTCGTGTATAATGATGAGACGCTAAAGGAACTTTTCAAACCAAAAGCATGGGTTTGTGTTTCTAATGACTTTGATGTTTTGAGAATTTCAAAGGCGATTCTTGAGTCAATTGATCTTTCACCTTGTGATTTAAAGGATTTAAATCCAGTGCAGGTTCGATTGAAACAAGAATTAGCTGGAAAAAGATTCTTGCTTGTCTTAGATGATGTTTGGAGCAAGAATTATGGTTTGTGGGAAGCCTTGAAGTCACCGTTTACGGCGGGAGCACCTGGAAGTAAGATAATTGTGAAAACTCGGAGTGTAGATGTTGCGTTAACAATAGAGCCTGTTCAATACTATAGCTTGCAACTCCTATCAAATGATGATTGTTGGTTAGTGTTTGTGAAACATGCATTTGGGAGCAAAGATATTGGTACACAGGGAAATTTGGAATTAATTCGTGAGCAAGTTGTTGAAAAGTGTAGAGGTTTACCCCTAGCTGCAAGGACTCTTGGTGGCCTTCTACGTTCTAAGCAAAGAGATGATGAGTGGCAAGACGTATTGAATAGCAAAATCTGGAATTTACGAGATGAAAGTGACATCCTTCTGGTGTTGAGATTAAGCTATCATCATCTTCCTTCACATGTAAAGAGATGTTTTTCTTATTGTGTAATTTTTCCAAAGGATTATGAATTCGAGGAGACAGAGCTTATTCATTTATGGATGGCAGAAGATCTTATTCAAGAGCAAAACGATGACAAGCAAATGGAAGATGTTGGTGGTGAGTATTTCTGGGATTTACTGTCAAGGTCAATTTTTCAATCATCGAATAGTAAAAGTTCCAAATTTATAATGCATGACCTTATTAACGATTTGGCCCAATGGCTATTTGGAGAAACGAGTTTTAGATTGGAGGATGAATTTGGAGAAGTTAAGCTGCTGAAATGTTTTGAAAGAGCTCGTCATTGTTCTTATACTTGTGGTCGATATGATGGAAAAAATAAATTTGAAATCTTCCACCAAGTTGAGTGCTTAAGAACATCCTGGCAATAAATCAGCATTCTGATAGTTGCTATGTAACCAATATGGTTGTTTCTGATTTATTGCCGAAATTCAAAAAATTGAGGGTGTTGTCTTTAAAAAATTACTATATCTCTGAACTACCCAATTCAATACAAAGTTTGAGGCATCTGAGGTATCTTGATCTTTTTGGTACTAAGATTAGAGTTTTACCAGACTCAGTAACTTCACTATTAAACTTGCAAATTCTGATGTTAAGATATTGTTGTCATCTCTTAAAGCTAATTTAAACTTAATACAGGACATGCCACGGGGAATCAAAGATTTGAAATGGCTACAAACATTGTCTAACTTTTTTGTGGGTAAGGGTATTGGATCTAGATGCGGTTTGAAAGATCTAAAGAACTTAAAGTATCTTCGAGGGGAACTTTGCATCTCAAGATTAGAGAACGTGACTAATTCTCATGACATAAGTAGCGAAGCCATATTAAGTGATAAGAATGGTTTAGAAGTGTTGCTGTTAGAATGGAGTTCTCTATTCAATGAGTCGCGTGATGAGGTGGCAGAAAAAAATGTACTTGACATGTTACAACCTCATAAAAATCTGAAAAAACTCACAATTAAATGCTATGGTGGCTCAAGAGTTTCAACTTGGATAGAAGATCCATCATTCTCAAAGATAGTAGTCCTAAGATTGGAAAGGTGTGAAAGATGCGCATCTTTGCCTTCACTCGGACTATTGAGCTCACTCAAAGACCTTACCATCACAGGAATGCCAAGACTGAAAATAATAGGTTTTGAGATGTATGAAAAGGGTTACTCAAAACCTTTCCAATTACTTGAGACTCTTTGTTTGAAGAATTTGCAGGAATGGCAGTACTGGAATCCCATCAGAGACAGTGAAAATGTTAAAGTGTACCCTCAACTCCACAACTTTTTGATTATAAACTGCCTCAAGCTCTCAGAAAGATTACCTGACCATCTTCCTTCACTGGTGAAACTTATGATTCATAACTGTGCTCAGTTGGTAGTTTCATTGCCAAGCCTTCCCATGCTGTGTGAATTGGACTTAGATGGATGCCAAAAGATGGTATTCAGTAGTCTAAACGACTTCAAGTCACTAAAGTCTGTGACCCTTTCTAAGGTTTCAGCATTTGAAAATTGGTCAATGCCAGGCTTTGAGACAGTAAACTCTCTAAAAATTGTCAGCTGTGAGGATTTCATACCATTGCCACAAGGGATGTACACCTTCACCTCCCTCAGGGAGCTACTTATCAGAGACTGCAATGCTCTAACATTCCTGCCTGATGTAATGAAGCACAGCATGGCATCCCTTGAATGCTTGGAAATTGAAAGGTGCAATTCTTTAAAATTCATTGCAAGAAGTCAGTTACCTTCATCTCTGAAAAAGCTTGGGATAAGAAATTGTACAAAATTGCAGCATTTGTTGAATGACAGAGAGGACGCCTCTACTTCTTCAGAAATGCACCAGGAGAATGCCAAGAACACCAACATTCCTCATCTTGAGTACTTATCCATCTCTGTCTGCTCATCCCTTCTTGATTACTTGTTACCTGAGAAACTCACCCAACTTATTGTCAGTAGATGCTCAAATCTGACAGCCTTGCCATCAAGAGGCCAGTTACTCGCTACACTCAAGCACCTTGAGATTTGGGATTGCTCAATTCTGAGAACCTTATCACAGGGAGGGCAGTTACCAAGAGCTCTTGAAATTCTTCGAACTGATAACTGCCCGAAGTTGGAGCAATAGCAGAGATGTTTTGTAATAATGCTTCCCTTGGATCTCTGCAGATTGTGAAATGTAAAGATCTTCAATCCTTACCTGAAGGCCTATGCAATCTTAGTTGTCTTCATGAGATTAAGATTTGGGATTGTCCAAGTCTTGTTTCATTCCCTCATGGAGGGCTTCCGAGTACCAATTTAAGAGTTTTCGAAGTCAGCAGATGCGAGAAATTTGAATCTCTACCTGAGCACATGCACAACCTCTATTCTCTCCAGGAATTACATATCCGAGATTGTCCAAGGATCACATCCTTTCCTGAAGAAGGTTTTCAGACAAATCTAACATCACTGATCATTTCAGATCTTAATATATATAAACCTTTGGTTGAGTGGGGGTTACACAGATTAGCCTTTCTTCAAGAGCTTGAGATTGTTGGATGTTCAGATGCAGTCTCCTTTCCAGAGAAGGAGCTAGAAATGATTCTGCCTTCCTCTCTGATTCGGGTGATCATTGCAGAATTTTTGAATTTGAGATACCTATCTTCAAAGGGTTTTCAGCACCTTGACTCTCTCGAACATTTGCAGATCAGAGATTGTCCAAACCTGGCATCCTTCCCAGAGGCTGGCCTGCCATCCTCAAATTTGCAATTACGTATTAGTGCTTATCCGTTGCTGAAAAAACAATGTATGAGCGACAAAGGGCAAGACTGGTCCAAGATAGCTCATATTCCTCACGTTGAGGTGGACAGAAAATTCGTCTTCTGTCCATATGAAGATGAATAAGCTCTATTTCTTTTCAGGTCTGTCAATTTCGAACACCTAGAAGATTAGCTACTTTAACAGTGACTCATTTAAATGTTTATGACAATAGAGTGTTAATTATGTCACACATGGATGCAGCTAACTTATTTTCTTTTTAATTTATCAGATATGCTGAGGTAATTTGACTCGTCAAAGCTGATATGTTGAACTGTCAACTGAAATTGCTATTTTGAAGTAATGGCGATTAGTACTTTTATGTTATATCATTTGGGTTTGGCTAAGTTGAATTTAACAATTTGTCCTAGAAATTTTTCATCTTGCAGATTGGATCATAGATATAGGAAGTTTGAGAAGCTAAGTGTAAGATCTGAAGATCAGCATGATAGCTAGCATAAACCTACTTGGAGGTCCAGTAGTCCAAAACGTTGGTCATTTTTTGAAGCTCAGTAGATGTGGATGGAGTATAATTCATATTGGTTTCTACTCAATGAAACAGAGGCTAATAACAGAGCTGAAGCATTACCTTGCGCCGATGATGGATAAAAGTAATGAATAACAACTGATTGTGAATATTGCTGATCAAGCTGAAGCCATTGCCCTGTGCTAAGGACCTCTCAGCGATGTCCTCCATAGTTGTTTGATTCTAAACCAATCTGCAAGCTACATCAAAAATTTCATGTTCATTGCCTCACAATTAAACAAATTGTTGTTTCCAACATTGCAAGCTACATTCATGGACAAGTTTAATTTTCTGAAATCTTTGTATCGACAGAATTACCAGTTGAGATTGTTAAATTCTCACCTAATGCAAGCTTGTAGGAAATGAGAAGAATGACCAAATTTAATAGTACCTAATGCTCATTTGCTGCAACAATTGTCAATTTCTTTTCCACAATATGAATCTCTCTGAGTACTAAAATAGAGAAAATTAAGAGAATCAAATTTTGAATGAAGTATTTCTTATTTCATTATTTAGAATGTGAAATCTGGCAATAGTTGGCTCTAGTTTCTGAATTTTAATGCGTGAAAACACAAGAAAAGATGAATGTGTGTACAAAACAGAATTGAAACTCTGTAGAAAAGTATAGAAGGAAGTAGAGGATAAAACACAAACAAAACAACGCAGAACAGAGTGGTATTACTTTAGTTACAAGACACCAACATTTCTTCCTTGTTTCAGATGACAACCGTAGCACAAATTATAACAGATGGAAGATATAATGAAAATAAAAATCTGGAATGTGTCATACAAAAATAATAAACCTTCAAATTCACTGGTAACATGATGCATGAGACAATGTTAGTACTTTATGTTATATCATTGGGTTTGTCTAAGTTGAATTTAATAACTTGTTCTAGAAATTTGAAATTTTCTCTTGTTTCATGTTATAGATTGGATCATAGACATATAGTTGGTAAAAGATTTTCAGTCGAGAGAAATTTGTGAAAAAAGAGAATTTTATTCACTGTCGAAATATTACAATGCATTCTTCTTAAGTAATACTCTTAGCTTTTAACTCTAGTAAACTTTACTCAAATAACTAACTCAACTAATTTTAGCTAACTATAGTTACAATTAACCCATTCTATTACATCACTAAAACCAGCTTAAATTAGCTAAACTTTCTGTTGACTAATAGTCAACATTGGACTGATGAGTTGGAAGCAGAAGCTAAGCTAAGTGAGTTGAGATGCTGAGTTGAATATATCTTCAATACCAATCCCCTCCCCCCCCCTCTCAAGTTGGTGAGTGATAGAGATTAAACACTCTTTACTTGGATAAAAGGTGATGATGTAAATGACTTCCGGAAGCCTTAGTAAGAATATCTGCCCACTGATCATTGCTAGGGACAAATTTGGTTTGGATGAGACCAGCATGCAATTTCTCTCGTATAATATGACAATCAATGTCAATGTGCTTTGTACGCTCATGAAAGATCGAATTAGAAGCAATGTACAAGGTTAACTGATTGTCACAAAACAGAGGAACAAGAGAAGATGGGGGATAACCAAGTTCTAAAAGCAACTGCACTAACCAAACTATTTCACAAACAACAGAGGCCATGGCCCTGTATTCAGCTTCTATGGAAGATCGAGACACTGTGATCTGTTTCTTAGACTTCCAAGATATAAGAGAAGAACCCAAGAATATACAAAACCCAGCGACTAACCTTCTTGTGAGTAAACAAGAAGCTCAATCTGAATCACAATAAGCATTAAGCTACAATGAACTGTCAGATGGAGAAAATAACCCCAAACTAGGAGCAGATTTAACATATTTCACAATCTTTAAAGCTACTTGCATATGAGATTCCTTAGGAGCATGCATAAATTGACTTAACAAGTTCACTGAATAACTTAAATCAGGTCGAGTCATACACAAGTAAAGAAGTTTACCTATAAGTTGTTGATAAATTGAAGCATCAAGTAACAAAGGATCTCCAGGAATGCTGAATCGTTTATCATAATCAGGGGAGGTGAACTTCATGTGTTGGTCAAGAGGGATGATAGCAAGTTTGGCACATGATAAACTAGTAGTAGACATTAATTCTAAAGCATATTTAAACTGACAGATGGATGCCACCTCTAGACCAAGAAAATATTTGAGCTTAAAATTAGAGTGAAGCAGCTGCTTGGCATTATCTATTAAGGCAGAATTACTACTAGTGATGACTATATCATCAACATAGACCAGATACACCACAATTTGATTATCTTAACAAAAAAAGAATAATCTGATTTCAATTGGGAAAATCCTCCTTTGATTAAAGCAGTAGTAAGCTAAAAGTTCCACTCCTTGGAAGCGTGTTTGAGCCCATTTAAAGACTTGTGAAGTCTGCAAACAACATTCTATCCAAATGGTTTATGAAAACCTTAAGATAAAGACATATAAATCTCCTCAGTTAAGTCACCTTGTAGAAAGGCATTATCAACATCAAGATGATACAAGGGCCAATCATTAATGGAAGCTAGAGTGAGTATAGTTCTTACTGTTACCATTTTAACAACAGGGAAAAATGTTTCTTTATAATCAATTCCAGCCTGTTGTGTGCAACCTTTTGCCACCAACCTAGCCTTATACCTGTCAAAAGTACCATCAGCATTAAATTTCAACTTGTACACCCATTTACACCCAATTGGAGTCTTACCATGAGGCAAAGTGACCAATCACCCGGTATGATTGTCCTTTAAAGCTTTTATTTCCTTTGACATAGTTTCTACCCATTCAGGATCTTTGGAGGCTTAAGAAAAGCTAACTGGTTTAGTTAAAGAAGAAATTTTGCTAAGGCAGGCTTGATATTTGGGTGAAATGTGAGTGTAATCTATGTAATCTGAAATAGGATATTTCACAAGGTGAGCTTGTGATGAAGAGGAAAGTGTAAGGCAATGAAAATCTTCCGTCCGTATAGGTGGCTTGGTGATTCTAGTTGATTTCCTTAAGGGTACAGGATGAGATTGTCTCAAATTTTTAGGTTCAGGAGGTGCATTTGGTCTAGAAGGTGAACTATATGATTTAGATATATTGGGTGAACTAGAGGTCACAGTTCGATCTATTTGTTGTCCTGGAAGGTTATCCATATGTATGCAAGGCTGTCCAGTATGTGTATCTAAGGAATCTACATCTAAAAATGAATCTGATGTGAAAATAGGCATATCTGAAGTTGACCATTTGAAGGGAAAAATGTATTCATAAAAGGTGACATCCCTAGTAGTTTGGATAGTATGATCTTGTAAATAGTGCAGCAAATATCCTTTTTTATCCAAAGAGTATCCTACAAACACACATGGAATAGACCTAGGGAAAAATTTATCTTTGGCAGTAAGAATGGTAGAGTAAGCTAAGCAACCAAAGACTCTTAAGTGTGCTATTGAGGGAGGCTTGCTAAAGAACTTTTCAAATGGGGAAAAACCTTTTAACACAATGGTTGGACATCTATTTGTCAAATAAACTGCTATTTGAACACAGTGGCCCCAAAGAGAATACGGTAACTTGGACTGAAATTTCAAAGCCCTGGCAAGTTGTAAAATATGCCTATGCTTTCTTTCCACAACATCATTTTGTTGTGCAGAGTAAACACATTAACTTTGATGTTGAATACCTAGTTCTTTCAACAAATCATGACAGTTTTTATTGAAAAATTTTAAACCATTGTCGGATCTAATGCATTTAGATGTTATATGATATTGATATCTTACCATAGTCAAGAAATGTTTGAGCATTTGAAAAAAATCATATTTAAATTGCATCAAGGAAATCCATGTTACTCTTGTAGAAGCATCCACAATTGTAAGAAAGAATCTTGCATTACTAAAAGTGGGTACCTTATAGGGTCCCCATACATCCATATGCAAAAGATCAAATGCTAATTTTGAAACACTTTGACTTAATGGAAAAGGTATTCTGGTTTGCTTTGCCGGTGGACAAATTGAACAATGTGAAAAATTGTCAATTGGCAAAGTTTTGATCATCTATTTTAGAACAAGATTTGGGACATGGCCCAATTTTTTATGCCAAACATGAAAATCAGAACATGCCCTAGAACTAGGAATTGAAACTTTATTCATTACTGCATTACAAACCCCATTTGTAGAAAGCATTTTGGCCAGGGTATGAATGTTAGAGTTGGGTGAAGATGACTGTATGAAAGGCACATGAAAGTACAAGCCTTGAAAGTTTTTACCAATCCCCCTCAACTTGCCACTTCAAAGGTCCTGGATTAAGCAAAAATCAAGGTAAAAGGTAATTGCACAATATTGGATGAAGTGTATTTTGATACTGAAAACAGAATATACTTGAAATCTGGTAAATGCAACACATGATCAAGACTAATTTTATCATCTACCTTAACAGATCTAGTGTGCCTAATCCTAGTTTTTGTTCCATTTGGTGGGCCAACATAAGTATTTGGATTAGAGGTCATGTCAACAGGTGAGCTTAAGCTAGACAATTTCTCGGTCAAGTGATTTGCTGTCCCCCGAATCTATTATCCAATTTACAGTTTCATTAAGGCAAGATAAGAGTGATGTAGTTGTACCTGCTACATTAGCCAATGCTGAGACATTTTCTTTTCCAAGCAATTGAAGAAGCTGGGAATATTGTTCTAATTGTTCCAAGTTAACTTGAACTCTTTGATGATTCCACAAGAGTGTTAGAGGCAGGAGTTATTTGTGCATCTGGCTGTGTATGTACTTGATTAGCTATTGACTTGTTCTTTGATCCATTTTTCCCTTTGTAATCAGCTGGATAACCATGAATTTTGTAACATGTATCCCATTTGTGCCCTGGTAGATGACATAAATCACACTCTATATAAGGTTTTTTCCCTTTGTATTTAGGATTGTGATTTTGCCCCTTCTGTGTGTTCTGCGCATACAATGCAGTGGTCACATCTGAACCAACATTAGCCCCCGATTGAATCCTTTGGCTTTTTATCTTGATTAACAATAAAGTATGCTTGCTTGACTAAGGGCAATCGTGACATCGGAAGGATTTGACTTCTTACCATGGAATAAGTGTCATTTAACCCCATTAGAAATTGCAGCAACCTCTGTTGGTTTAATGTTCAAGGTACGCCTTAGCTGATATACTATTTGGTGGTGGTAATCTAATTAACGAGCTCAGTTCATCTCACAATGCTTTTAGTTTGTTATAATAAATGGCTATAGACATAGTACCTTGTGTGAGATTAACAATCTCCCAGTGAATCCCATAAATTCTGGTTCCATTCACCTTATGGTACTACTCCTGTAGGTCCTGCCACACCTGATATGCACTACTGAAATAAACAATTCCATTAAAGATCTCCTTTGAAACTGTGTTGAAGATCCAAGCCAGGACTAGTGAATTGCATCTTTCCCATTGTGCACCTAAATTCGAATCAGATGGTTTCTTGCATGTGTCATCGACAAAACCCAGCTTACTCTTAGCCGTAAGTGAGACTGTCATGGCCCTGCTCTAGATGCCATCATTCTTCTCCTGTGAGTTGTTCTATTACCAATACCGACCCTGGAGTATCCGATGAGTGAATGTAGAGTGATGAGTTCGTATCTGTAGGATTCATTGTTGATTCACAACTGGAATTCATCATCTTGTACGATTACCATGTAAAACATAAATCTGAGCTTACTAAGCTGATTGTCGAACAAATTGAGAATTGAGCTGAGCAAAATTTTGAAAAGATCAAGAGTTGAAACAAAAATCGAACAGATCAAGAGCCAATTGCTGAATAGATTGAAACTTAAACTAATTATGAATTGAATCAGTTGAATCAAAGGAATGGACGAGCTATTCAAGCCTTTCTCGAACAATAATGGACGAACTAAATGAGCATTTATAGAAGACCAAACCCTAGTGCTCTGATACCAGAAAAGATTTTCAGTTGAGAGAAATTTGTGAAAAAGGAAAATTTTATTCACTGTCGAAATATTATTACAATGCATTCTTCTTAAGTAAAACTCTTAGCTTTTAACTCTACTAAACTTTACTCAACTAAATCAACTAATTTAAGCTAACTATAGTTACAATTAACCCATTCTGTTACATCACTAAAACCAGCTTAAATCAGCTAAAATTTCTGTTCACTACTAGTCAACATTGGACCAATGAGCTGGAAGCAGGAGCTAAGCTAAGTGAGATGAGATGCTGAGTTGAATATATCTTCAATAGTTGGTTCTAGTTTCTGAATTTTAATGCGTGAAAACAAAAGAAAAGATGAATTTGTTTACAAAACAGAATTGAAACTCTGTAGAAAAGCAGAGAGGGAAGCAGAGAATAAAACACAAACAAAACATTGTAGAACAGAGTACGCTATAATTACATCAGAGTATTCCTTTATTTACAAGACAGTTTTTACTTGTTTCAGATGACAACCGTAGCACAGATTGTAAATTGGGAGTCCTCAATTTCTCCTTTTATGGCTGGAGCACAGAAAGGATTTTTCAGATTTTCTGCTTCTCTTTATATATTGCTGGCTTGCTTGCTATCTCATCGAAGGGAGAGCAAATGGGAAGATATAATGAACAACAAAATCTGGAATGTATCATATGAAAATAATAAACCTTGAAATTCCCTCGTAACATGATGCATGAGACGATGTTAGCTGTTGGGATCCGGGAATCATTATTTTATTATTAATGAAGAAATAAGTCTTAATAAATATTTCTGACTTCCAAATGCTTAGTTGACGCTTGTGCGAGCTTTCCGCTGTAAAATGGCTGATGAGCTTTCTTCATTGAAGAAACTTACAATTCAGGAATGTGGAAAGTTAGTGGTTTCATTCACAATGTAATGACTAGATCCAGATCATACATTCTCTTCTTGGGGGCAATGAAAACCTTACCTTAATCAGTTACGAAAATCTGAAATATCTGTAAGAGACTTAAGTACCGCACTACACCTTGCGTCCATCTATTTTTGCTTTGCAAAACCATGGAAGTCTTGTGAACAAAACCTCTAACACCCCACATTCCTCAATTCTAAGTTTAAACCAATGATGGTCAATTTCGGGTAATTTTCCACAGAGTTCGGGGCATTTCACGAGGGCTAGCTCATCCAAGCTAGGGAATATTTCAACAACCTCATTTTCTTCAACAGGATCCCAGCGCTCTCATTCTTGAAAATCTTCAAAACAAAGAGTCTTCAGTGATTTAAAAGGACTTGAACAATCTTCTCCGAAAAGCTTAGAACCTATCCTTTTTACTCCTGTCATTCCTTTAATAGTGAGGTGTTCAAGCGAGCCCAAGCATCCAAGTGAAGGCAATACTATGCATTTTTCACATCTTTCCAGTGTTAACATCACTATGTTTGAATATGTTGAATCTCCAAGCCAAGATGAAAATCTTGTGCCGGCATAGCCTTTGATTGTAAGTTCTTTCAGATTTTGGTGAGGTTGGAGAGTGTCTAGTACATTTTCTTCCACTGACTCATCTCGTGTGTCATCCAACTAAGAGTCCCACTCTAGTACTAGTACTTTAAGATCCTTTTTATCAATTAATACGGAGTCCTGTGTATCTTGTTAAACAATTACATTATGTAATATTGAAATGTAAAGTTCACGAAGAAACTTTAAGTTTTCCAAATCCTTCAAATTAGAGCCTACACCTTTGCCTGGAATAAAATTGAGTAATGTTCTAAGACATGTCAATTTTTTCATTTCTGATGGCATTTCTCTAAGTAAATTGACACCAGTAACATCAAGATGCCATAAATTGATCAGTTTCCTCAAATTGGAAGGCAACTCTACTAGATGAGAGCAATCCCTTAACAGCAAAACTTGCAAGATGAGTAGTGAACATATTGAATCAGGTAATGTTCTAATCATAGTGCTGGAGAGGTTGACATACCTTAGATATCTCAAACTTTCAACTGAACTAGGTAACTTCGTAATATTGTGCTTCTCCAAAGATAGCACCCTCAACTTTTTTAACTTTGGCAGCAAATCTGAGAGAAGCATATCCGTAATATGATGACTGTCATCATTACATAGGAGTCTAGCAAAAATGTCTGTAAGTTGTCAACATCATAGAATAGTTCAAATTTATTTTTCTCATCACATTTCGGTTGCTCATTGACCCCTGACACATCTTTAGATCTATAATATACTGTTTCTCCATGAATCCATCGGGCCATAGTTTTGACAAGGTCATGCATTCTATATTTAAAAGCATGACTACTTGAATGTTCAAGAAGAGATCTTTCCAATAGATCTTGGAAAATCTTACTGCCTCTATCTTCCAACTACTCACATAGCATTAGCTCATCCTCTGGGTGTCCGCCAATTAGACCCTCTGCCATCCATAGTAGAGCAAGTTCCTTTTCTTCAAATTCATAATCGTCAGGTAAAATTGCATAATAAACAAAACATCTTTGTAACCATAAAGGAAGATGTTGGTAGCTTAACTTTAGCACGGGAAGAATTTCACCATTATATGTCAAATCCCATATTTTAGTGTTCAATATACATTCCCATTCATCACTCCACTTAAAGCATATAAGCCCACCAAGAATACTAGCTGCCAAGGGTAAGCCTTTACACATATCAATAACTTCTTCGCGAATTAATTGTAAACCAAAGATACGTCCGATCAAATGCATGCATCTTGAGCACGGACAAGAGCCGCACCCTGCGACACCTTGAGCCGATAAGGTCGAATCGAGATTATTTGGAAACTCAATATTTACTTCGCGGTTTGTCATTAATATCTTGCTTCTCGGGGCTCCAGCCATAAAGGAAGACTTTAGAGTTTCCCACAAACCACGATATTCCATCGAAACATCATCTAAGACAAACAAGAATTTCCTACCAAAAATTGCTCCATTCAGTTGAGCCAGCACTTCATCTAAATCCTTTAGATTGTAGGATTTAGAAGTGATTGACTCTAGAATGGCCTTGCAAATTCTAAAAACATTGGAATTCTCGTAGAAGGAAACCCAGGCTCTTGGTTTGAAGTCTTCCACTGCCTTATCATCATAGACAAGTCGTGCGAGCGTTGTTTTTCCAACTCCTGTTGTGCCCATGATGGCTATTACACTAAAGTTGGCATGATCTCTCATTTCATCCCTTAACACCATTTCTAGTATTTTCTCTTTATCTTCGTCTCGCCCATAAATAGTTTTGGCTCGAGAACCAGCAGAGAAAAGTACAGCTCTAAGAGTCACTCTCAGTCTAAGTGCATATCTTTTGGTATTGAGTTTTTCCAATCGGCTAGTTATATTAATTATTCTGGAACTCAGACTCCCATCATCAAAAGACGTAACAGCCCTTGTGTTCGAACCTGTGAAACAAGTAGGGATGAGGCCCTTTAATGAACTTTTCTTGCCCATGGTAGTTTGACTTTGAGCCATCATTTTGAGACATGAAGCTTGTTTGGAAATCTCATCCAGTATCTCCCCCATATCATCTGACACGACCCGTCCCGACCCTCCTTATCCCATAGGCTCTGGACGCACCCATGAGACTCGAGTGATCGAGACGTGCCATGTTAGAAAACTATAAAACCCATTTATAAATAAAACATCATAAAAATGTAATTAAAATTTTCACAAAATGAAATGTATGGTATCAGATTTTTTTTTTTTCCATATCTTTAATAATCTAAAACAAGAAATAAATACATGATGAAGGAAACATAAACTTTACAACGGAAAACAAAATACAACTATAGAATCTATGGTGAAATGAAGTCGTGTGGCACAACCTTGAGTGGAATTCACTCCTCTGCACGATCACCTTCTAGACCTAGTGGGGGGAAAGAAAAACATTTGAAAATGAGGGGTGAGCTAAAAATGCTCAGAGAGTGGGGAATGGGTTAGTACGTAATAAAACATTTCAATATACAATAAAAGCACTCATGCTTATAAAATTTCATTTCCGTATACATATTTTATAATATAAGCCATCTTTCATAACACATGTTGAAATCTCTCATGGCAAGACTTCTTTCTGAACACTATTATGGTAAACAAATAAATACTCATGTTTTTCTAAAAACATCATTTCTAAGAAACAGTTCATATACGGATAACGTTTACATTTATAAGTTCCCATTTTCAAATAGATGATATACATATATGCACATATCCAAATCATCTCTCAATCACATGTGAAAACTCTCACCCAACTAGTACCTTGGGGGAAAATCTATCATACCTGGTGGGCGTCCCACACGCAGGCAGAGTGGGGACATACCTGTCATACCTTGCAAGATCTATCATCGCGCGGGCAGAGCCACTGAAACTGTCATACCTGGCGGACCACTCAACGCCCAGGCAGAGCCAATAAAATCTGTTATACCTGGCAGACCGCTCAACGCCCATGTAGAGCCAATAAAATCTGTCATACTTGGCGGACCACTTAACGCCCAAGCAGAGCCACTAAAATCTATCATACGCATGCGCAGAGCCAAAATCTAAAACTGTCATACCCGACGGAATCCTGAATCGCTTGGGCCGAGCCAAAAATCTGTATCTCTGGGGGATGGGTACTTCGTAGGGTTTTAGCACCACAACAATCTCATGCATAATCTCAAGTAACATGCAAGTCAAGAGTATATTACGTATGTGCTTATAAATCATAAACAAACATCACTTTTAAAAGTCAAAACTCATGTAACACATTATAATTATAATTAAACCCAAGAGCAAAAATAATAATAATATATGAATATTCCCTATAAGGATAAGACATGCCAACATATAAGATTTCATGGAAAATAGGGGGTAAAATGCAAGTTTTTTAAAATATACTTTCAAAACTAACGAAAAGCACCCCATTTTGCCCTTTTACCGAGAAAATTATTACTAACCTCACAAATCTCAGTCTTTTCTTTAACATTTTAACAGCCAAAATACCTTAACTCCCGGCATTTTAAAACACCATGGAAATCAATTTTCTCAAAGACAGTCCAACTGGAAGCATGCAAGTGTATTTAACCAACCAACTTTTAGTCCAAATACATGACTCAAGCACCTCTCAAAATGCAGTCCAGCCGAGTGCATGCAACCCAAAATATCCAGCCTCCATCACAGTTTATTGAAACAGCCAAATGCATGCAAGTTTAATTAGCAAGCAAAGTTCATTCCAATTTAAAACTCAAAACAACCACTCTAGAATCTGTCCGAAAACATGCAAAGAAAAAATAAACCAAGCAAGCTTCACATTTAGCTCAAACCTCATCAAAATACAAAAATGGCATATTAGAAATTAACATGCAAGCATAGATCTGAAATTTTTAAGGAAAGTTTTTATTAAAACCACTCACAATTTGAAGCTCGACCCTTAAGCCGAAAAATTATTGAAATCTTCTAATAATGCCCCCGCTTGCCTCCCTATATACAAAATCCAACAAATCCTCCATACATAAGTCCCCATAAGGTAACACCTCAATATTAAAAATCATTGGACACTTCACACACCAAAAGGTTAACATAACTTCTTCTTTAACAAAACTGTCTCATAATCAAATATCGGTCGCTCTCAGATTTTTCTTGAAAAATCCATTTATCATTTTAAGCCGTAATTTTAACAGGGCGTTCTAGAGACACATAAGTTGTTCCCATAATTTCCTCAAGTCATTTCGGAATCAATAACTATTTAAAACACAATTTTCTTTCAACTCATTCAAATCTGTCCCCTGTTTCCAGAATTGAGGTTACTGAATTGAAAAATTCATAACAATCCAGCCCTTAATCCAAATCTCATGAAACTCCCCAGAACTAAACTAGACACATATAGGATTCACCAAAATTTAAAATCACTCAATTTGGATAAGAATAGATGCATCAAATCATTTTCCAAAAATACATGTTCTGCAGAAAATGAAAATTCCAAAATTCACAAGGCAACTTCAAAAATCCATATAAAATTCAATCCTTCGAGTTTTTAAGTGAAATAAATTTTTAAACACTCCTCAAGAAGTCTACAACAACATATCCAAAATTCAGCTTAAAAAAAAAACCCAAAACATACAAAAAATTTTCGGAGTTCCAGGTGGTCAGATTTCTGCACAGTAAACCCTTACATAAAAAATCATATCTTTAACCCATTTTTGTTTAGAAACAACCTCTATATGCTACCCACTCCAAATTATTAAAATCAATCTTCCTATTATAGTGCAATCTCATGTCATTACACTCAATAATAACCAACACAAGCTAATGAACTAAAACTCATAAAAAAAAAGAGGAAATTTTAACCTTTACTCACCTCCCATATGCTTGATCTTCCTCCACTTTCCGATCACCGGAGTTTTGCTCGCCAGCGGCCACTTTTCTAGCCACCTCTGTCGGTCTCTTATCTCCTCTCTCTCTCTCTCTATTCTTGGTTTCATCTTTCTCTCCTTTTTTTTTTTTTTCTTCTTCCTTTCCTTTTCTTCTTCTTCTTTCTCTCTTCTTTTTCTCTTTTCTCTCTCCTTTTTCCTTCTCTCTTTTCCTCTCTTTTTCTTTTCTTCTCCTTCTTCTTCCCCCTTTTTAATTTCATTGAACGGTCACTGTTCATCAAAATATCTGAAAATTTTCAATTTAGTCCTCACTTATTTTAGCTATTACATTTTACTCCCCAAAACTTTCAAATTATTACACTGTACCCCAGAATCACAAAATAAAATTTAATAAAACTCTATTAAAAAAAATACGGGGTATTACATCATCGACCAACTCTTTTACTTGCTCCAGCCACATTTTCACTTCCACATCCGACAGTAGCTCCTCGTTTTCCTCAAAGTCGATAGCTTCCATGAAAATCCGCAACATAGTACACCATTGGTTTAGCTTTAAAAATAGGTCCTTTTGCCCTGAAACTGCTGCTAGGTGCTTCAACTCAGAGGAAGGCTCTTCCAGTCTATCCAATAACCTACGGAGAAACGCACTGAGGAAGTTTCGATCCATGAATTTCTCTTAGAACTGTCATACAAAAGAGAACGAGAGCTTGATTATCCTCATGGTGAATATACATTCGTATCTATATGTAAAACCGATCATTTTACTATGAATCATAAATGTGAAAAATAAGAAATTGTTGATGTTTATGCACTGGAGTTAACAAAGAAAAGAAAGAGAGCTGAAATGGAATGAAGAGAGTTGTGTTTTTTTGCATTACAAAATATGTTTACATTACAGCTAATAAGGCAAAGTATTATACTGTTTTACACCTACTTTGCAAACATATAATATCATGCTTTAATCTAAAGCCACAAACTTAATACCAACTCATCAACAACTATGCAGCACATCCCGTATAATCTGGAACACATATCTACCATTCACAAAATCAGTTAAACTTTGCAGCATGTCAAAATAGACCCATGGCAGATTTCCTCTCAGTTTTGCCGCCAACACATATTCAAAAAACTCTAACTAAACTGCTACATTTCCAACCATGCATCAACGTTCAACACTCCTCCTTGATGGTTGGCTGGAAACACCAAGTTTGAATCTGAATTCTTCAAACTTGGCTTTGGAGACAGCTTTGGTCATTATGCTAGGCACTTGTGATTCATTCCTGTAATGCACCAGTTTCACTTCACCATTTTGCTCAGCCTCTCTCACTGCATGGAACTTTATTTTTATGTGCTTTGTACATTCATGTTGCATAGGATTCTTGGCCATAGCTACTGCAGATTGATTATCACACATGATGGCAGTAGCTTTGTTCTGTTTCAGCTTCAAATCATGAAGGATTTTTCTCAACCAAATGGCTTGATTCATAGCCGAGCAAGGATATATACTGCACCGTGGATTGAGCCACGCTTTCTCGCTTCGGAAAGCCAACAGATAGCACCATGATTCAGGAAAAATGCAAATCCTGAAGTGCTCCTCATATCATCTGTCGAACCATCCCAATTGCTATCCGAATAACCAACTAAATTGAAGTCTTCTGATCTCTTGAACCACACCCCATAATCACTGCTTCCTTTTACATACCTCAGCATCTTTTTTGCTGTCTTGAAGTGTGTTTCAATTAATTCACTCATAAACATAGATAGCAAACTGGTTACATACATCAAATATGGTCTGGTTGTGGTCAAATATAGCAGACATCCTATTAAACTCATGTACAATCCTTCATCAACCTTCTAACCTTCCTCATCCTTTGATAGCTTCAACTTTGGAACCAAAGGCAGATTCATTGGTTTGCAGTTTTCCATGCAGAATTTTTTCAAAACTTCACTTGCATACCTTTTTTGATTCACAAAGATCCCATCCACATGTTGATCAATCTCCATTCCAAGAAAGTAAAACATTCCACCCAAGTCAGTCATTTCAAACTCACTTTGCATGGACTTCTTGAATTCATCCACTTGTGTTTGATTGCTTCCAATTACCAGAAGATCATCCATATACAAGGAAATAATCATCAAGTCACCTTCAGATTCTCTAATGTATAGAGTGTATTCATTTGGACTCCTAACAAAATCCAAGTTCAGCAGGTGGTCATTAATCCTGCTGTACCAGGCCCTTAGAGGCTATTTTAGGCCATACGAGGCCTTCCTCAGCAAATACACCTTTCCCTCTTCTCTTGGATTACATACCCTTCAGGTTGTTCAATGTATATTTCTTCATTTAACCAGCCATTCAAGAAGGCAGATTTTACATCAATTTGGTGCACTTTCCAGGAGAATTGAGTAGCCACTGCAAGTAGTAACCTGATGGTGTCATGCCGGGCAACAGGAGCAAAAGTTTCCAGGAAATCCACTCCAAATTATTGAGCAAATCCCTTGACTACAAGCCTGGCCTTATGCTTCAGAATTGACCCATCCGGATTCAGTTTTTTTCTAAAAATCCATTTCACCTGAATGACCTTCCTGTTTTCTGGTTTGTCCACCAGCTTCCAAGTTTGGTTTTTCTCAATCATGGCAAGCTCCTCCTTCATGGCACTCCTCTAGGATTCTGATTGTGCAGCCTCTAAATAACTTGTAGCTTTCATTTGTGCTAAGTTGCACCTGTCATACATATCAGCTAGTGTTTTGGTTCCCCTAACAGCAACTTCTTCTTCTGATTCCTCCCCTGAATCTTCTTCAATTTGATCAGGTTGAACCTCACTCAGTTGAGGTAGTGTATCTACATCAGCTCTACCCTTTTCCCAGCTCCAGACTCCTCTCTCATCAACCTTAACATCCTGGGACACCACCACTTTCCTTGAGTCCGGAATATAAATCCTGTAGGCTTTGGATTGGCTACTGTAGCCAATAAATATTCCAGTCATAGCCTTATCCTCCAGCTTAGTCCTCTTTGCAGATGGCACTAGGACGTAGCAAATGCTTCCAAAAATCTTCAATTCATCCACTGTTGGTCTAACTCCAGTCCAAGCTTCAAAAGGTGTTTGATTTTTCAAGGCTTTGGTGGGAATTCTATTGAGTAGGTAGACACTTGTGTTTGCTGCTTTTGCCCAAAATGGTTTGGGAAGATTTTTCGCAGCCATTAAGCATCTTGCCATTTCCATGACTGTCCTGTTTCTCCTCTCACAAACTCCACTCTATTGTGGAGTGTATGGGCTGCTGAATTCATGTCTTATTCCGACTCATGCAGATTTTTTTCAAACTCTTGAGAAGTGTATTCAGAGCCATTATCACTTCTCAAGGTTTTGATGGATTTTTCCGTCAAGTTTTCTACTTCTAGTTTGAATTTTCTGAATGTTCCAGCCAGCTCATTTTTCTGTTTTAGGAAGTAAATCCACCCCATCCTAGACCAATCATCTATGAACAATACAAAATACTTGCTCCCATTGAGTGATAAGGTTTGCATGGGGCCACATACATCTGAGTGAACAAGCTGGAGTTTTTCAGAGACTCTCCAAGCTTGATTCACTGGAAATGGTTTCTTACTCATCTTACCTAACTGACAGACTTTGCATACACCTCTCGGCTGCTGAAGAATAGGCAGATTTTGGATTAGATTTTTAGACTGCATTTCACTCAAATTTCTATAGTGTACATGGCCTAATCTCTTGTGCCACATTTCAGTTTCATCTTCTCTAACATTGCATGTTGTGTGTGGTGTAACTTTCCACATAATTGGAAAGTTTTTCCCTACCATTTTCACTCTCAAAATCTCATTATGCTCACTGTCTTGAATAATGTAGGATTGTTTTTGAAAATGCAGTGCATAATTCCTTTCCAACATTTGTCCCACACTCTAAAGACTTTGATTTATATTAGGTGCATAAAGTACATTTGAGATTAGCTTTGTACCTTTTGGAGTTTGAATTGCAACATCTCTTTTACCTCTTGCTTCCACACACTCTCCATTTCCAACTTTAATTTTTGACCGATGGGAAAGATCTATATTCACAAAGCATCTCAAGTCTGGTGTCATGTGATGTGTGCACCCATTGTCAATTAGCCATGTATCATCACAAGTTTAGACCAGATTTGATGAGGCCACAAACAGCTATTCTGTCTCCTGCACTGGCTGTTGTTCATCAATTGTTTGAGCTTGCTGTTGGGATTGCTCTCCTTTGTTTTTGCACACTCTTTCAACATGGCCAAACTGTTGTAGGCCCTACACTGTATACCAGGTCTGAACCAGCATTTGTGCTTTGCATGTCCCTTCCTTTTGCAATGAGAACAGGCCGAAAAACTTTTCATCCCACCAGTTTTGTTCCACTGGTTATTGGCCCTTTCTTTTCCTCTCTTTTCTCTAGCAAATTTCCTGTAGTTCCCTTGTACAGACTTGCCCTTTTAGGTTGCTAACATTGCCCCTTCATTTGCATCCTCTAGCCTTCGGAGCCTTCTCTGCTCTTGTGCCTACAGAGCATGGACCACTCGATCCAATGTGATCTGAGTCAGGTCCTTTGAGTCCTCCAAGGATGAGATTTTGGCTTCAAACCTTTCCGGCAAGCTCACCATTACCTTCTCCACTATTTTGCTATCTAACATCTCCACTCCGAGTAATCTGATTTTGACAATGTTCATCAGCCTATCAACATATTCTTTCACTTTCTTAGCCTCCTGCATTCTTTCAAACTCCCTTCTCAAATTCAAAACCTGCATGTTTCTTGTAGTGTTACTTCCCATGAACTCTTCCCTCAACTTGTCCCATGATTCCTTGGCTGTTTCACATGCCATAATCCTTGTGAAAACAAGGTCTGTGACTGCTGAGTGGATATGGGACAAGGCTCTTGGAGCCTTTGATGATTCCTCTTCATGCATTCGAATTTGGTTGAGAGTGGGATTTGGTCCCAATTGAGGGGGTTGTCTCTCTTCCTCTATATATTGCCAGAGTCCCTGGCCCCTCGTAAGCCTTCATTTTGACGGACCAAGGGACCCTCAGGTAAGCCTTCATTTTGACGAACCATATATGGAAGTGTTCACTATTGAACACAGAAGGTAGAAGGGAAGCTGTTGGAGTAGTCATTTGTTCAAGAGAAAACAGGTCTGATGCAAGGTAGTTTCCCAGAGAGTTGGATGAGTTGTTTTTGGAGAAGAAATGTTTAGTTTTTTGGTTGGAATCAACAAGGCTCTGATACCATGTTGATGTTTATGCACTGGAGTTAACAAAGAAAAGAAAGAGAGCTGAAATGGAATGAAGAGAGTTGTGTTTTTTTGCATTACAAAATACGTTTACATTACAGCTAGTAAGGCAAAGTATTACACTGTTTTACACCTACTTTGCAGACATATAATATCATGCTTTAATCTAAAGCCACAACTTAATATCAACTAATCAACAACTATGCAGCATATCCCATATAATCTGGAACACATATCTACCATTCACAAAATCAGTTAAACTTTGCAGCATGTCAAATAGACCCCCGACAGATTTCCTCTCAGTTTTGCCACCAACACATATTCAGAAAACTCTAACTAAACTGCTGCATTTCCAGCCATGCATTAACATTCAACAGAAATCAACAAACCAAAAACAAATATTTAAATACTTGCAGTCATTAAGAATTGAATTTGTATATTTTTATATAAGAAATTTGTGATAAAATAACAATGTTATGTACCATGAAACAATTGAGAGTTTGATAAGGGAGGTCGAAATATATGTAGTTAGACTGTAGACAAAATAATTCAGTTTTGTTGACTCCTTTGAGAGCAGCCTAGAACCACCCATTTAGTTGACTTCTAGTTGTAGATCAGGAATTGATGACAGATGTGAAAGCTTTTATCATTACCATATTATTCAATACAAACAAAGAATTTGCTATACATCGTTATTCCATACAAACAAAGAATTTGCTTGATAGAAATAATCAACCAAACAACCAAAATTCCTTTAACAGAAATCTTCCAATTAAATTTCATCCTCCATCTCATCCCGACGAGCATAATAAACCGACTTGGCCAGGAGGGGCGGCGTGGAGGAGAAAGTGGCTTAGGCTGAGATCTCGCCTGGCCAATCTCCCAATAAGAATTACTTATGTATGGAAAAATGATATGCCTCTACAATGATGCCTTGCTTTAATTGAACCTCAACAACCAAAATAAAACTGAAACCATATCTACCAAACGATAGGATTTGATTAAGTTCACAAATTTCTTTTTAAGCAGGCAACCAGATGAAGTATGCTTACCAGAATACCAGGAAGCCTAGTTCATGTAGTCCACTTGCTTTCCACTGCTAAACAAAAGTAAACAATAATCAATAATAAAACAAAGAAACAAATGAAAATGAAAGAATGAAAAACTTAGTTCAAGCACCCTGTTCCACCCTAGGTCTCGATTATCTCTGGTCTTAAGCCCTCTGGATCATCGATAAGATTGGCCTACATAAAAAAAAGCCAATATTTAGTTCAAGAAGCAAGAACATTTAATAATTGGCATGAAAAGAAGGAGATCAAAGAGTTTAGATAAAGATATCCTTACCTTCATCAATTACCCAACTCCTGAAATCTCTGTCAACTGTCATAGAGTTAAATTTCACTGCCGCACACCATCTTCCTCCCATCAACTTCTATTTTAATTTATAAAAAATTAACAGAAATTTATTTCTCTGACCTTTCACCCAAAACTGTTGAAAGAATGAAGAAGCAGTTCACCTAAAGAATAGAGATGATGAAAACTTCATTTGAATGTAATTAACATATATATGTTATCATAAAGTTCAAATATTTTTTTTTCCGAATGAATAAATATTTTGTCCAGGTTTCGAAATTGACATACCTCTGAGAGAGTACAAAGAAAGAATGCGGCAATTCTCTAGTTCTATTAACTTTCATTGTTCTTGACATCAAATCGAGCTTATTCCTCGTAAATGAATTTGTGATCAATCTCAACACAGGGAATGTGAGCTATCTTAGACCACTCTTTTCCTTTTCCCCTCTTGCTTGTTTTTCCGACCCTTTATAACAACCAAAAATACGTAATCGTAAAAGTGAAGGTGCGACCCTCCTCCTCCGGAAGGGATGTGAGATTTGGGCATTCTCCTATCAACAAATGTTCGAGAGCCGTTAGGCTTTGGAAACCTTGGGAAGATAGGTGTTTCAGTTTCTGGAATTGTTGAATTTTTAGGATAGTTAAAGAAACAGGCAGTAGCATATTCTCTGGCGGAAAAAAACTGCATCTAAGCATCCAAGAATAGACAGATTTTTAAGACATCTCAGCCTTGGAAACCTCCACTCAAGAAGTGATGATTCACGGATATTCTGATCCTCAATCGAGAGAGATGTTAGGTTGATGGGAAAACCTTCGGCTGAAAATGATGGGATGCTTGGACGTTCTTGAATGGTCAATTCTTGAATAGAGCTAAGCTTGTTCATGTTGTTGTGTAAGGCTTCAAGTTTCACACACTTACAAATTGAAACACTAGAAATAGAGGTTGGAAGCCCTCCTTGTGGGAGGCCAACAACACTCAGACAATCATTTATATCAATCCCATGAAGACTGCTAAGATTGTGTAAACCATCAGGTAAGGATTGAAGTTTCTTGCAATTTGAGATCCGAATAAAACGAAGAGACAGGTTATTATGATTTATGAAACCTTCCTGTCATTGACTTTAGCTTTTGACACCTGTCAATTTGCAGGTACTCAAGTGTCTCCGATAACTTGTCTCTTACCAAGGTTGTGAGTTTTGAGCTTTTCCGAATCTGAAGATGTTTGACTACAACAGGTAACTCACCTCTTGGTGATATTGATGTGAGCTTTGGACAATTCCAAATCTCAAGGAATTTGAGTGCTGAAAATGATTGCTCTCCCAGTGATACCCATTCAAGAGCTGGGCAGTTGGAGATGGACAAATGTTCGAGTTTGGATTCATTACTCACTGAAGAAGGAGACCCTTCTCTACAATCGACGAGATTGCAGATTCTCACAATCTAATACGAGAATCTTCTTAGTGAAGAAGGTAAGCGGTCTCTGACAATGGATGTTAGAAAATCACAATCTTTGATTTCTAAGCATTCAAGATGAGAAAAATTTTCCAGGCCTTTAGGTAAGGATGTTAAAGCCTCGCAATTTCGAATATATAGCTCTTGGAGGGAGGTCAGGATAGATGGCTCTCATCTTAACCAATTTCCATACCCGGAAAAATCTGAAAGGGTCATAGACTTTAGTGATCTGGAATCAGTTAGACTACTGCACGCCATCTTTTTGCAGCCATTTATTTCTAATTCGCACAGCCTTAGAAAGCTTGAGAAGGAAACCACCAACTGCCCACATTTATAAACCACCAGTTTCTCCAATGACTGAAGATGATTAAATGGTGCTCCACGAGTTTGGGGCGCTTTTTGATGGAAAGCTTTCGAAGACAAGGGAATCTTTCAACATGCTTATATTCGCCAATAGGATCCCAATGTTCCCATTCTTCCATACCATTAAAACAAAGATTCACCAATGATTGAAATTAAGCAACCCTCCTCTCCAATGACTGAAGATGATTAAATGGTGCTCCACAGAGTCTGGGGCAGTTTTTGATGGAAAGCTTTCAAAGACAAGGGAATCTTTCAACATGCTTATATTCACCAATAGGATCCCAATGTTCCCATTCTTCCATACCATCAAAACAAAGATTCACCAATGATTGAAATTAAGCAACCCTCCCCATATATCTCAGAACCAATCCTTTTTATTCCTGTCATGTTTTTGATAATGAGTTCTTCTAGTGATGTAAACAACCCCAATGAAGGCAAAGAAGTGCAATTTTTACAATTCTCCAACCTTAGGACCCTTAGTACCATTGGTTTTGAGTGTAACGACGGATTCCTAGCCCAAGGTGGAAATTCTGTACCACCATAGCATTTGATCATGAGTTCTTCCAGATTTTCATAAGGTCTGCACCAGTCAAGTACCCTTTCTTCTTCTGCAATATCTCGCGGATCATCAAGTTGAGGACTCCATTCTAGTACCAAAACTTTTAGGTGACGCATATCTCTCAATGTGAATGTTGTTGGATGCTGTGCATTCTCTAGCTTTGAGATACAAAGCTTTTCACGGAGATCCTTTAAACACTTTAAATCTTCTAAATCAGGTCCAATATCTTTCCCCACAATAAAATTAGATAATCTTTGGAGGCATGTCAAATCTTTCATTCCTAAAGGCGTCTCTGATATTAAATTTGCAACTGATATATCAAGGTGGCATAGATTGATCAAATTCTTCATCTTGGAAGGTAGCTTCAAGAGATAGCAACAATCTGCTAGTAACAAAATTTGCAAGTTGTACAACAAACTTGTTGACTCAGGTAAATGTCTAATCTTCATTTGAGAAAGGTTGAGGTATCTTAAATGTATCAAGCCTCCAAATGAATTTGGTAGCTCAGTGATGTAATATGTTGCTAGAGATAGCACTCTCAATTTTTTTAACTTCAGCATCAAATCATAAAGAAACAAAGAAGTTATGTAACGAGTACCATCTTCATATAGTCGCATCAGCAAGAATGTCCTCAAGCACTTAACTTTACGTAAGACTTCAAATTTTTTTCTTGCCATCATAATTACTAGAAATATGAGAAGAATGGCGAGTCTCATGTATTGCTCCCAAGATCCCAATTCCTCTTTCAACTCTAAATATGTCCTTTTAGTAACCCATTGGGTTAGATCATGGACCAGATCATGCATCGCAAATTTATTGTTATCTCTACTTGACTTTTGAAAAAGGGATATTGACAATAGATCTTGAAAATACTCACCACCTATTTCTTCCAATTGTTTATTGTTTTCGAGTTGCTGAATAAGACCTTGTCATCCATAAAGACACAAGCTGTTTCTCCACGAAATCAAAACTCTTCGAAAAAATAGCACAATTGCAAGAGGAGTGAGTAATTGACTCAAAAATTGCTTTTGAGATTCTCAAAACATCAAAGTCATCGAAACATAAACCCATGCTTTTAGGTTGAAATCTTCCACCACTTCGTGATTGTACACCTCCTGAGCAAGTGTTGTTTTGCCAGTGCCTTCCATGCCAACAATGGCTATCACATGACACTTGTCATCAATTGGTTTATCCCTTAATACCATTTCAAGTATTTTAGCTTTATCATCATCTCTACCAAAAAAAGAAGATTTGGTTAGTGAAGTCGTATCACCTGGTCTTAAGATGCAGTAGCTTGATAGGCTCCGCAGAATTTGTTTTGATCAACCCAAGCTAATCTTTTGTTTTACTCAGTTCTTCCAACCTAATGTCGATATCTTTTATCTTAGACCTCATACTCACTTTGAACTTAATAGCAGTTGGGCTCAAGGAAGTGAAGCAAGCTGGGATAGAGCAAGGAAGACGATTTGTCATTAATCTACACCGAAAGGCTTCAGTTGCAAATTCATCTAGAATGTCTTTAACACCATAAGCCAAGTCTTGTAAATTGTCCAGCCACATTTTCACAGCTTTCTTTGTCAGTTGCTTCTCCTCTGCATCATTGAGCACTACCTTAATCATCCTCAGCATTTGCTCCCATTGTCCTATCTTCGAACGTACGCCCTCTCGAAGTGCAAACCTGACACGTCCCGTCCCAAATTTCCTCATCCCGTAGGATCCGGGCGCTCCCACAAGACTCCAATACCCCAGATGTGTCATGTAGAAAAAATGTGAAACCTATTAGAAGACCTACTTTTCCTGAATAACATCATAGTATTTTCATTTCCAACATCTCAAAAAAAGACATGCATCATCCTTTGTTTTACAAAAGAAAAAAGTTAAGGAAATTTGTGGTATCAGATTTTCCACTTATACAACACATTCCAAAACATAAACAAAAGGAAATACATGATGGGAAACATGAGTTTTCTTTTGAAACGAAAGTCCAAAAATGCAATACAACATAAATGTAAAACCCACATAAAACGATGTCGATACGTGGCACAACCTTACTTACGGTGACTCAGCATGCACACGATCTCCCCTGTAAACCCACCCGAGAGGGAGGGGGAGGGGGAGGAAAACATTTTTTTGAAAAGGGGTGAGCTGAAATACTCAGTGAGTGGGGGAAAAGGGGAAGTTTGCAAAACATTCGTCAAATGAAAGTTATGGCGTGCAATGGTCCTTATGAAATACTGAAAACAACATGATTCTATGAACATGATATGGTGGTACCTAATCATCCTATATGCATGCATAACTCATTTCCAATCGTTCTAAGTATTATAATATGATCAATTAAACTGACAACAATTTCTGAATCCTAGCTCATCACTAAATATTGAAGACTCTTTTATGAGAACTTAAAGAATAGCTGTAAATGCTCATGCTTCTAAAGACAATGTTTTCTATAAATCATGCTACAAACATCAAATGTTTCATATAACTAATGCAAACTATCCATCATATCTAAAACCGAAACTATTAATCGACTACAAAATCGCATGGTATCGAAAACTTTAAATCGATATCCTGTTTGAAGCTTGATGGCGATACTAAAGGTTCTCATGCATGTGATTCTGAAAATAACAACTCTACTAGTCATGTTGTAAACATCCAAACCATCATTCAATGAACACTCATGATTCACAAGACAAAATCTGGTAACTAAATTTATAACTATTGTGATGATATAAAATTGAAAACTGATTTTTCTGAAACTATGCACTGATAACTGATTTTGGAATACTATAAAATTTATGTTGATGACTGAACTTTAAATTGGATACTGTAGCTTTTACTGTTACTGAAAACTATAAGCTAATATCTTATTTTGAAACTGGGGCTAATACTGAAGGCTCTCTTAATATTCTGAAAACTCATATTGAGACTATCGCTCATAACTGATACTCAAAACTGAATGTGATTTTGAACATTTTAAAAGCGATTATGATATTAATAATGAAAACCCTCACGCAACTAGTACCCTTGGGGAAAAATCTTGATACATGGTGGGCATCCCACACACAGGCAGAGCTGGGAAAAACATCTCAATACCTAGCAAGATCTATCATCGCGCGGGTAGACTTGAAGAAAACCATCTCAATACCTGGCGGACAAGCTCAACGCCCAGGCATAGCACTAAATATCTCAATAAGTATGCGCAGAGCCTGAAGACCAAATATCTCAATACCGAGCGGAATCCTGCATCACGTGGGCAGAGCCTGAAACTGGGGGATGGGTACTTCGTAGGGTGGTTTTAGCACCACAACAATCTCATGCATAATCTCAAGTAACATGTAAGTCAAGAGCATATTTCGTAAGTGCTTATAAATCATATATATATGACATAATATTCAAAATCACATATAGGGGTGAAACGGCAATTTTCTAAACATGTTTCAGAATCTGATGGCTTAACCCAGATTGAAAATTATTTCAACATCACATGATCTTAGCATATATCTGATACAAATCATAAGCAAAAATCACTTTTAAAAGTCAAAACTCAAATAACACATTATAATTATAATTAAACCCAAGAGCAATAATAATAATAATAATAATAATAATAATAATATAAGAGTATTTCATATAAGGATAAATCATGTCAACGTATGAGATTTCATGGAAAATACGGGGTAAAATGCAAGTTTTTAAAATATACTTTCAAAACTGACGAAAGCACCCCATTTTCCCTTTTTACCGAGAAAATTGTTACCAACCCCACAAATCTCAGTCCTTTCTTTAACGTTTTAACAGGCAAAATACCTTAACTCCCAGTATTTTAAAACACCATGGAAATCAATTTTCTCAAAGACAATCCAACTGGAAGCATGCAATTGTATTGAACTAACCAACTTTTAGTCCAAATACATAGCTCAAGCACCTCTCAAAATGCAGTCCAGCCGAGTGCATGCAACCAAAACATCCAGCCACCATCACAGTTTATTGAAACAATCAAATGCATGCAAGTTCAAATAGCAAGCAAAGTTCATTCCATTTTAAAACTCAAAACAACCACTCTAGAATCTGTCCAAAAACATGCAAGGAAAAATAAACCAAGCAAGCTTCACATTTAGGTCAACCCTCATCAAAATACAAAAATGACATACTAGAAATTAACATGCAAGCATAGATCTGAAATTTTAGGGAAAGTTTTCATTAAACCACTCACCCTTCCAATCCTATTGACTGCCTATTACAGTGCTTGGATTTCGATCTCCATTGTTCAGAATGTAGAATTGTGTTTCATGAACAACATATCCAAAAATCAGAACGATCGGACGGCAAATGAGTTCCAGATCACGATCTGATGATGCACTGTTCACAGACTCAAAAACTAATATATCCTCTCCCTTTTTCTTTGTTCTTCCTTTTTCTTCTCTTCCTCTCTCACTCTAACTCTCGGCCGAACCCACTCTTTCTTCTCTCCTTCTTTTTTTTTTTTTTTTCTTTCCTCCTTTCTCTCCTCTCTTCTTTCTTTCTTCTGCTCTCGTTTTCTTCTTCTTCATTTGGGCGAGCTGCCCAGTTTTCTGCTTCTTTTAAACAAAACATTTTTCTAAAATTATAATATGCCCCCCAAAATTTCTAAATTTCAATCTAGCCCTGCCACCTAAGCTTTTCCACGCAAAAATGTCCAAATTTTTCCCTCTTGATACATGCAAACCCATCATGATTTATTTCTTCGTTTTCACCCCTTAATGCAACTTTAAAAACTGACAAAAATACCCCTTTCTTACAATAATACCATAAAATCAAATAGAAAGGGAATTAAATAACAAATTAAAATTCATGCTATTACTAAATTAGAAATAGGGTTTTACAAAACCGCAGCCCACCGCACACCAATTCTTTAAACAACACTGCCGCAGAGAGAAAGACCTCTCCCACAGGCATGGCTTTGATCTAGTCTATCCAAAGAAAAGAAATGAATAAGCTAAATTACCTCAAAGAGAATGATGTTCAATATATATACATCATAATTAAAGATCAGTTCAATTTGCCTTCTGAGAACAACTATTAATTTTAACTAAATATTCGAGAAAAATATAATCTGTTTAATTTAATTATGACATAAACCCATCAAATCTTGCAAAAATCATCCTCCCACAACATATATTAATAGATTGGTATCGAGGTTTAAATTAATAAATAAAGTCATAAAACGGCATTGAGATGCTGATAAACATTCATCAAAAATTTAAATATGAAAATAATGCATCAACGATCAAATTAAAAGAAAAAAAGTAAGTAAACTTGCAGTATTCTGCTTACCTTAACACTGAGAAAAGAAGAGTAATGGAAATTGAGGGAGTTGGTAAGAGCGCCAAAGAATATGAGGAGTAGTTGAGAGTAGCTAGAGAGATTGAGAGAGTTATAGGAGAACGTGAAACAGAAACGTGATTCCTTCCTCCGAGTAATCAGAATTCTGGAAAGTCAAAAGCAGTACATGAAGAAACCGGTGAAATTACAAGCACTTTCATCAAGAAGTGCTATTGGGATGAGGTGCAAGGATATTTCAGTGGACATGCATCTACGCGTTCTTGACTTTTACAAGTTGCTATTCTGACGGTCCAATCCTAGAAACTAACTCAAGGGAGGTGGAAATCTAGCCATATATATTGTTGGAGATCCCACATCAACTAAGTATGCTCAAGTCAACCAATTTATAAGAGAGGTAATCCTCCTATTTAGAGTTAGGTTCAACTCCAACAAGTGGTATTAGAGCTAATTTAGATGAGCTACCTCTATTCATAGGTCACGTGTTATATATTAAAAAACAATTTTTTATTTCATTAAGAATATAAATAAACATTTCTGTTGAATATTTCTTTCAGCACTTTGGTTTCATCATATGTGAGAGAAAATTTGTAAGTAAAAAATTTAGAAAATTTTAACAAACAGAGACACAAATAACCACGAATGCTATCAAAATGAATGATAATGAATTTGAAGGGAAGAAGATGACCTCTGATGTTTCAAGAAATGGTTAATAAAATTAATTAACCCTGTCCCACTCTATAACTACCCCTATATATATATATATATATATATATATATATATATATATATATATTAATTTGAGTTTGTACAAGAAAATGGGCAAAAAAAAAATCTTAGATTTTTTGACTTGTTATTGTAGATCATGAATTGATAAGATTTTATGGTTATTATTATCAATTTATAATTGTTTACTTGTTAGATCAGGAAATGATAGACTAATGCGAAAAAGAAATTTGTTTTTCTTAATTCCTGGCTCCCTGCAGCTGCCTGTATTGGATTGGATAAATACGATAGTCACGAATTGATGACAGATGTGAAAAGATTATTAAAAATTTATAATTGGTTACTTGTTAGATCACGAAATGATAGACTAATATAAAAACGAAATTTGGTTTTCAATTCATGGGGCCTTGCAGCTGCGGGTCTTGGATTGGATAATGCTAATGTCCTGCAATTACAGAGTACTCTGTTCAACTCTGTTTAGATTGGATAATGTTTTGTTTACGTTATCTAATATGAGGTTAGATAGTTTGAATTCAACTGAATATGAAAATAAAGCAACTCATTGGCCAATTATATGTATGCTAAATTATTTGTGGTGTTAGAAAATTAGAATCTAGACCTATCCTCTGCTTCCTCTGATTTCTACAGAGTTTCACTTCTGTTTTGTACGCAAACTCACCTTAATATCTCGTGTTTTCAATCATTAAAATACAGTTGAAGTTGAAGAAGATCTAAACCTGGTGAACAAAAATGTATATACAATGAACCATTATTATATTTGAAGGCGAATCAAATTCTTAGTCTTGTTGTTCTGGCATTTAAATATAATTAATTAATTAATTAAGACACATTGATCTTGGATACAATAATAAGATGCTCACTACTAAGCTTCGTTATGCTCATGATATGTATTAATAAAATCAATAAAACCAGAAATCCATTGCCAGAATGCTAATCATCCATAATTTGCAGAAAGAGAATAGCGGTGCGAATGTAAGATGGGAAGAAGTGAAGGAGAGCAAATACATTCACATTATAGAGATGGCAAAGACTGCCATTTACAAATCTAAACTACCTACTACAGAACACTTCAATGCAAAGAACCGTTGTTCGCTTGCTTCACACTCTCTTCCAAAACTGTCATGACAACCTTATAAATAATCTGGCCTAATAATACAAGAATGTCATTACAAGTGTTGTAAGATATGCATCAAAAGTGCCGCAAAAAAGAAGATGAAGATTTGATCAATCAGTTTTGAATGGTTAAGGAAATTACATTGATGAAAACTGATGTTTAATTATGTGATGTTATCATGTTAAATTACATCTTAACCGTCAAGGTAGTTTTGTGATGTTATCCTCTTACAAATCTATAAAAGGAGACTAAATGTAGGGTTGTATTATGGCACATGTATGAGTTTTTTATGAATGAAATTACTTTTCTCATGCATGTGTTCATCTTTATGAAATTAGAAGCCTGAGACTTGATTTGTTTAGCTTTTAATTTCCAACAACAAGCTTATAAATGAAGAAGAGTGTTTCTATAACTACAGCTTAATTCTGAAGTTCTTTTTGGTTTAAAAGGAAAAGGAAAAGTGATTCGTGTAGTGGAGAAGAAGAAGGGAATTCATTCATTAAAGTGTATAAAAGGCCAGCAAGAATACTGGCTGCCAAGTTTACTTTATGTGCGTTGCAGTTTTGAAGTATTTGGGTGTCTTTTGATATTGTTGATATTACCATATGGGTGTCCTGTAATGCGAAAGGTTTAACTGACAACAATCCACGGTAACAAAGAAAACCTGAAGTTACCGGTAATAGCACAACAGAAAAGTTGCCTTATTAACATATCATCAAATAAATTATTGTTAGAAAAAACTAAAATAGTATCCTCAGAATTTCTGATCCATAAACAAAAACAAGGAGGTATGTAATGGTCAAAGTGCATAGAAATAAAAAAGAACAACAGAGTGTTTTACATTAATAAGACAAACACAAAAACAGACAACATTCCATCACAAGTGCGCTGTTGATTTATTCATCAAATAGAAAAACAGATAGGCATTAGCCATCAATAGTTGCCTTATTCCAGTTGAAGTTCATATCCCAACTCTGCATCTCCAATAAGATAGGCCTGCATAAGCAAACAATAATAAGATAGTTAAATTACAGATTATGGATTAAAATATAAGATATGAATCGTTGCTATTAATTTCAAAGTGGAAGAGAAGTGAGAAAATTAGAAACAACACATGGTTGAAGAGATCACTACTATCCAGATCACACATTTAAGGTGCTGTTCCAATAATAAAAACCAATTAAAAAAAAATATATATCTTATAATAGATGCACATACAATCAACCACTCATGAGACATCACATTAGCACATGTGACATGCACATTACTGAGTGTCACTAAACCTCCTTCCAACGGATGGATGAACAAACTTGATAGAGAAACAAGATAGAAGTGCCCTCCCATTTTTATTATATTCAACTGTCAAATTTCTGATACAAGATGTTATTATTTTCATTCAACTTAATCAGCATTTCCAGTGGAGAGTTCAATTAACATATTAGAATTAATAACTCAAATTACCATCAGATAAATTAATAGCATCATAAAAATTAACAAACCAAACTACATTCCTAATCCATCAACAAAAACAAGCAGACATATAATCGTCAAAGGGCTATCCATCAAAAGTGAATGCATAGATAGAAATGAAAAAGGAAAACAGAGCCTTTTACATTATTCAAAAAAAAAAAAAAAAAAAAAAGAAAAGAAAAAAAGACATTGGATTTCACTGGTTGTGTTCCTCTCATAGAACACAGTGAAAGCATGAAATTCATTAGAGTACACTGTGAAAGCATGTAAATCAAAAAGTTTGACTGTAAATAACAGAATTTTCAAGCCAGAGCATTTCTGGATATTTCACTTATTAATTAACTTCTTAGTATCAAACTAATCAGTGGTCAAATCTATCAAAATAAATCTCTAAGTAGATGTTCCAGTAACTAACATATAAAACACAAATTCAATTCAAGAGGAAACAGCATTTATTGAGATTACAAAAAATTAAAAAAATCCGAAAATGATAACCTTACCTTGAAGAAGTTGTGAACTCCGACCTATTAGTCAGAAGTTGCACCCCTCCAACTGAACATTTTACGGATGAAATTAATTACTCCAACAAGAAACGCCTGCATAAAAAAAAAAAAAAAAAAGCAATAATAAGATAATAATATCGATTATAGATTGAAAAAACGTATGGATTGTTGCTATATATCTCTGAATCATACAAATTATGAATGACAGCATATTGCATTGATCTACCTCTGCTTTGAGGCTAGTTATTTCAAATAGATGAGGAGATAAAATGTCATTTAGTAAGAAAGAGCTTATAATGAGATGAAAATTAAAAATATGAATCGTTCCAGAAAATGGCAAGCTTACCTCTTTTTGGACTTGCCTTCTTTCCGCAATGCATCTTGCATCCATCTACCTCTGCGTTGCAACACGGTGAGAGGCTTGGGAACGAAACCTCTAACTGTGCACATTCCTGAATTCTAAGTTTCTCCAACAACCAAAGGTGACGTTCAGGTAGTTTTCCACGGAGTTTGGGGCATTTCACAAGGGATAGCTCATGCAAGTGAGGGAATATTTCAACATGCTCATTTTCTTCAACAGGATCCCAATTCTCCCATTCTTTCAAATCCTCAAAAGAAAGAGTTTTTAGTGATAAAAAAGGACTTGAACAATCTTTTCCAAAAATCTCAGAACCTACCCTTCTAATCCCCTTCATTCCTTTGATGGTGAGGTGTTCAAGAGAGCCCAACCATCCAAGCGAAGGCAATACTGTGCATTTTTCACATCTTTCCAATGTTAAGACTACTAAATTAGAATACGTCGGATCTCCAACCCAAGATGAAAATCTAGCACCACCGTAGCCTCTGATTGTGATTTCCCTAGATTTTGGTGAGGTTGTAGATTGGCCAGTACATTTTCTTCCACCAACTCATCTCGTGTGTCATCCAGTTGAGAGCCCCACTCTAGTACCAGCAGTTTTAGGCCCTTCTTATCAAGTAATACGGAGTCCTTTGTATCTTGTGAACAAGTTACATTGTGTAATCTTGAAATGTAAAGTTCACGAAGAAACTTTAAGTTTTCCAAATACTTCAAATCAGAGCCTACTCCTTTGCCGACAATAAAATTGAGTAATGTTCTAAGACTTTCCATTTCTTTCATTACTGATGGCATTTCTCTAAGTAAATTGACACCAGTAATATCAAGATGCCATAAATTGATCAGTTTCCTCAAATTGGAAGGCAACTCGATGAGATGAGAGCAATCCCTTAATAGCAAAATTTGCAAGATGAGTAGTGAACATATTGAATCAGGTAATGTTGTGATCATAGTGCCGGAGAGGTTGACATATCTTAGATATCTCAAACCTTCAACTGAACTGGGTAACTTCGTAATACTATGCTTCGCCAAAGATAACGCCCTCAATCGTTTGAACTTTGGTAGCAAATCAGAAAGAAGTGCATCAGTGATCTGATGACTGTGATCATTACATAGGAGTCCTGGCATAAATGTCCGTAAGTTGTCAACATCATAGAAAAATTCAAATTCATTTTTCTCATCACCTTCTGGTTGTTCATTGACCCCCGACACATCTTCTAATCTGAAATTTGTTTCTCCATGAATCCATCGGGCCATAGTTTTCACAAGGTCATGCATTCTATATTTAGAAGCATGACTACTTGAATGTTCAATAAGAGATCTTTCCAATAGATCTTGGAAAATCTTACTGCCTCTATCTTCCAACTGCTCACAAACCATTTGCTCATTCTCTAGTTGTCCGCCAATTAGACCTTCTGCTATCCATAGAAGAACAAGTTCCTTTTCCTCAAATTCATAATCGTCAGGTAAAATTGCACAATAAACAAAACATCTTTGTAACCATAAAGGAAGATGTTGGTAGCTTAACTTTAGCACAGGAAGAATCTCGTTATCATCTGCTAAATCCCATAGTTTAGTGTTCAATATACATTTCCATTCATCATCCTCCTTAAATCTTCTAAGGCCGCCAAGAATACACGCTGCCAAGGGTAAGCCTTTGCACATATGAATAACTTTTTCATTGATTAATCCCAAATCAAAATGATTCTTATCATCAACTGCATGCATCTTGAACAGGGACCAGCAGGCTTTATCTGATAGTACCTCTAGCCGATAAGGTCGAATATTGAGACTGACTGGGAACTCAATATCTACTTTGTGCGTTGTCACTATTATCTTGCTTCCCGGTGCTCCAGCCATAAAGGAAGACTTTAGAGTTTCCCACAGACCATAATTCTCCATGGAAACATCATCTAAGACAAACAAGAATTTCCTCCCAAAAATTGCTTCTTTCAGTTGAACCAGCACTTCATCTAAATCCTTTAGATTGCAGGATTTAGAAGTGATTGACTCTAGAATGGCCTTGGAGATTCTGAAAACATTGGAATCTTCGTAGAGGGAAACCCAGGCTCTTGGTTTGAAGTCTTCCACTGCCTTATCATCATACACAAGTCGAGCGAGTGTTGTTTTTCCAGCTCCTGCTGTGCCAATGATGGGTATTACACTAAAGTTGGCATGATCACTGACTTCATCCTTTAACACCATTTCTAGTATTTTCTGTTTATCTTCGTCTCGCCCAGAAATGGGTTCGTTTCTGGAATCCGCAAAGCCAAGCATCTTTAGATAAATCACTCTCAGTCCAAGTATACATCTCTTAGTATTGAGTTTTTCCAATCGGCTGGTTATATCAATTATTCTGGAGCTCAGATTATCATCAAACAACGTAACAGCACCTGTGTTGGAACCTGTAAAACAAGCAGGGATGAGGCCCTTTAATGAACTTCTCTTGCCCGTGGTAGTCTGACTTTGAGCCATCGGTTTGAAGCGTGAAGCTTGTTTGGAAATCTCATCCAGTATCTCCTCCACATCATTAGCCAACTCTTTGACTTCGTCCGCCCATACTTTCAGTTCCACGACTGATAGTAGGCTCTCGTTGATAACTTCCATAAAAATGTTCAACGTTGTACACCACTGGTTTATCTTCAAAAATAGGCCCTTTTGCCCAGCAACTGCTGCAAGTTTCTTCAACTCTGGGGACGGCTCTTTCAGTGTGTTCACTAACCTATTGAGAACCGCACTAAGTTCCGGATCCTTGAAGAACTGTCACAGAAAGAGAGGATAAATTGACTTATTTCAAAGCTTCTGATACTCTGCCCTCAAAATATATATACATACAAAATTAATTTGTTTCCTTATTACGACATTTCCAAGGTTATTCTATGAAAAATATATGTTAAAATTTCAGATAAATTCTAAGGTTAAGATCTAATGAGGGAGTATAAAATTAAACTGAACATAAATGCAAGGAGATAAATCAACAAAAAGAAATAGTATTTAAAAACTTGTAATCTACGTACCTCAGCACCTGAAAGTAGATCAGATATGAGAGAGTTTGTTAACGACATTATCATCCACTTGATCTCTCTTCTCCAAAGTCCAATCCACCACGCTGAAATTTTGTAATCAAAACTTCTACTTTAAAAATAAATAGTATTTAAATACTTGTAATCTACGTACCTCAGCACCTGAAAATATATTAAATAAATTCTGAGAGTAGATAAATATGTTAAGAATTATACCACACTTCTTAAATTCTTTCAAATTATTACTTATTTTCTTTATTTCGAAGAATTTGTTGATTCTCACTTGAATTTAAATCAAATATCTTTATATGAAATGAGGATGAAAACGAATATTTTATTTAACATATAAAATATCTAACAAGTGAAAAGAATGGAAAAAAGGACACCAAAATGGTATAAACATACATCATAAATAGATCAAATTTGAGAGAGTTTGGGTGAACTAGAGAGTTATGAGAGAAATGGTCAGTCTCCTCTCCTCCATTCTTATCCACTTGATCTCTCTTCTCCAATCCTCCACGCTGAAAATTGTAATCAAAACTTCTACTTTAAAATTGATTTGATTGAATTGGTATATCTTTTGACAGCAACACCGTTATTAAAAGTCATAATTCAGTTAATTCAAATACCGTTTAGTTAATTCTAATACTCTAAATTTGAACTGAACAAGAATACAAGGATATAAACCAATAAATCAACCGAAAATAAAAGTTGCATGTAAATACTTTTAATGTACGTACCTCGACACCTGAAAGTAAATCAAATTTGAGAGAGTTTTGAGGGAGGTAGAGAGTTAAATGGGTGGAGAGTTATTCTATATAAGGAAGGAGTGAATGGCAATTAAGACCTGTTCCACATTAACCATGGTTTCGTCTGTTGAATGAGAGAAATGAGAACGATCTCGCAAAGACAAAGTATGAATCGGATATCTGTTGACAATGTCAATGAAATATAAAACAATTAATTTATGTGTAGTAATAGTCAATGGAGTTGTTAAACCGTGACAAAAGAACCGTGTGGACTCCATTTGTTTACAAAATGTTCAAACGGACTTGGTCACCAAGTTGTTTAGCTTCGCATCCATTCGCTGATACTTTGTCTTTTCAATAGAAACTAGGTCCTCTGTTTTCCATAACTATTTCATAATATAATATGAACAATGAACAAAACATTATTGGTTTTTGGGCCTAACTGCTCACCGAAAAACCTTGTTGAATGGAAGGGTTCCCCATCACAACTCTTTACAGAGACGTAATACTAACATGTAAAGTGTCTTGTCCAAATAATAAGAACCAATAAAAAAAAAAATCTTATAATTGATACACATACAATCAACCACTCCTGGGACATCACATTAGCACATTTGACATGCACAATACTGACTCTCACTAAACTGCCTTCCAGCGGATGGATGAACAAACTTGATAGAGAAACAAGTTAGATTTAGCACAAGTGCCCTCCCAATTTTATTATATTCAGCTGTCAAATTTCTGATACATGTTATTATATTTGGACAAATTTGAGTAAGGTAAAGAGTTATGAGAGACATGGGTGGAGAGTTTTCTACACAAGGAAGCTATTTGTGATCATGAATATAGATGTTATACAGTATATGATTTTGTTAAACAAAACTAGAGTAACTTGGGAAAATGCAGTCAAGCAGTGAACTCCATATTTAATGGAAAACTTGTATATTAATGTTGTAAATACCTCTTACTAATTCTAAGCAACCACCAACACAATCAATCAATCAAAGCAGAATAAAACCAGATCCAACACACAGTATTTACCGTGGTTCACTTGTTCAATATTGAACAAGCTACGTCCACGTTGAGCTCCAGAATATGAATGCTCGCTACACTTACTATTATTATCAAGAACGATTACAACCATACACTCACTCTTCCCTTACAAGATTCCCTATCAAGAACTACCCAGGATTCTGACTAATATTGGTAAATCTATAACCCAAACAAAGAACTCAACACCAGATTCTCAACTCCACAAAGAAAAGCAACTCTAATGGAGAGATTATCAGGAGATTTACACACACACTCGAAATCCTATTCTTGAACCCTAACCAAGTAATTTTGGGAAGATTACAATTGCGAGAGAGAAAAGACTACTATGAATGGAATAGACTTCTGCTTTTATAGGTTTGACCAGTCATCTGTCTTCAGCCGTCAAATCTCTTTCAAACCAACGGTTGTGATTCAGATTAAGCTTAAGCCAATACGACAATGTATAAGGCTTCACTTATAACAATCTCCACCTTGAAGCCCTATCCCTTCCTCAGACAGCATCATACAGGTGCTGCAAGCAATTCACATACTCCTTCCTGCCCGTGAGTTCGGGCTTGATGTGAAGAAGGTTCAAGCAGAGCTTGAACTTTGCAGTAGTTACAACTTTTGTTCCCATATCAGATGGGTTTTCTTCTGTTGGAATTTTCAGGGCTTCCTTTTGAGATTTGATCTCTTACAAAGTGATACTTAACGTCCACATGTTTTGTCCTCTCATGGTATACGGGGTTCTTACTTAGATGGATGGCACTCTGACTGTCAAAATACACACAGTCAGCCCATCCATCAAGCCCTTCAAAGCCTCTTTCAAGATCGCCTGTAGCCATATTCCCTCCTTGAATGCATCAATCACTGCCATATACTTAGCTTCTATTATGGATAGTGCTACCAATGGTTGAAGCTGGGATTTCCAGTTGATGCAGTTTCCACCTAAGGTAAAGTAGTAGGCTATGGTTTGAATCTCGATTTCATGCAAAATCAGAGTCCACATACCTAAAAAGATCAAGTGTAAGGGTTCTTTTGCAAAAATCTAATCCAACATGCATTGTAGTGTTAATGTATCTTAGTAACCATTTTAAGGCAACCTAGTGTTCTATTCCTGGATTTGACATAAACCTACTTAATAGAGATATTGCAAAGGAGAGATCGGGCTGGTGCTTATCATGGAATACATAACATATCCAATGGCACTAGAGTAGGGTATATTTTTCATTTTAATCCTATCTGCATCAGTTTTGGGTGACTGCATTTCGCTTAATGTAAAATGTCCAGCTAGAGGTAAGTTGACAGTTTAGCATCAGTCATCCCAAACCTAGATATTAGTTTCTGCAGATATGGAAGTTGATGAAGTTTCAATCTATTTGATTTTCTATTCCTATGAATCATCATCCCTAAGATCCTTTTTGCTAACCCTAGGTCTTTCATATCAAATTCAGTGCTCAATTTTGCATTTAGTTCTTCTATGTGAGATTTAGACTTGCTTATTGACAACATGTCATCTACGTACCGCAGTAAATACATTGGCATGTTATTTGTACAGGCAAAATAAAAACAGTTATCATATGCACTCCTAATGAACCCAATTCCCACTATAAATGAGTCGAACCTCTTGTACCATTGCCTAGGGGATTGTTTGAGTCCATACAAGGACTTATGCAGTAGACAAGCATGATCAAGCAGGTTTCTATCCCTAAACCCCATTGGTTGACTCATATGTATTTTCTCTTCCAATTCACCATGCAAAAACGCAGTTTTAACATCCAACTGTTCTAGTTCTAAGTCATAATGAGTCATTATCGCTAGCATTAGCCTAATTGTTTTAAACTTAACTGCAAGAGAGAAAATTTCTGTAAAATCGATACCTGACCTTTGTGTGAAGCCCTTTGCCACCAGTCTGACTTTGTATCTTGGAGGATCAGTGCTTGTTAAGCCTTCTTTTAGTTTGTAAAGCCATTTGCAGTCTATTAGTTTCTGGTCAACAGGTTTTGGGACCAGAGTCCAAGTTCTATTCTGTTTTAGGGACATCATCTCCTCCTTCATGGCTTTCAGCCATTTTTTACTGTCTTTTGACCTCATAGCTTCTTTGTATGTCTTTGGTTCAATCCTTAGTGTATCTACCCTAGCAACAAGGGCAGTATAGATCAAGTCAGCATAACTATATCTGTTTGGAGGCCTTATCTCCCTTCTGACTCTATCTCTTGCTAACTAGTATTATGCCAGGTTGTCATTCTAGTCTTCATCATTGTTTTTAGGCTGGTCCTCTTCTTCATATTGGTCCCCAATGTTTGGCAGTGTAGGACTTTGTGGTTCCATGGCTTCGGATTGTTCAGACTGTTCTGTCAAGATTGGTGGCTCCACCTCAAACTGAGATCTCTCTGTTTGATCAGACATTTTAGGATCTGTTCTTAGGTAACCTGCATTGTCATTAGAAGTTTTGCAAGGAAACATGGTTTCATTAAAGACTACATCCCAACTAATTATAACCCTAATTCTTGGTACATCTCTCGCCCACAACCTGTAACCTTTAGTCCCTTCCTAGTACCCTAGGAAAACACATTTAAGGGACCTAGGTTCTAACTTACCTTCTCTGGCGTGTGCATATGCTGCACACCCAAAAACCCTTAGGTGGTTGAGGTTTGGTCTCCTCCCTGACCATTTCTCTTCAGGAAACTTAAAACCTATTGAACTGGATGGGCTCTTGTTGATAAAATAGGCTGTTGTGGTTAGGGCTTCTCCCTAGAAGGTTTTGGGTAGTCTAGCAGTGAAAAGAAAACACATGACCCTTTCCAAAAGAGTCTTATTCATCCTCTCTACAACCCCATTCTGTTGTGCAGTTGCCTTGACAGTTCTATGCCTTAGCACCCCTTGATTTAGGCAGTAAATATCAAACTCTAACTTACAAAACTCCAACCCATTATCAGCCCTAAGAGTTTTGACTTTTCTATCTAACTGTGTTTCAACTAGGGTTTTCCAACCTTTGAACTTCATTAAGGCTTCGTCCTTAGTCTTGAGAAGGCATACCCATACCTTCCTACTGTAATCGTCCACAATGGAGAGGAAGTATATGTTCCCTCCATGTGACTTTACTTTTTCTGGACCCCAAAGATCTGCATGGACATAATCCAGATACTTTGTAGCAAGGTGAGTTCCTGTGTGGAGATCACTCATCCTGTGCTGTTTCCCAAGAATACAGGTTTCACAGAAATTTAAAGCAATTACCATGTCATTACCAAAATAACCCTGCTGTTTTAATGCATCCATACCATTTTGGCCTATATGGCCTAATCTCAAGTGCCATTTTTCTATAGCAGATATTTTAGTAGAAAGTAAAGCAGAATTAGAAACATCAGGATAGTACTGCCCACACAGGATATAAAGCCCATTTTTCTTAACACCCTTTATCAACACATTCCCATTCTTGTAGACTTCCATACAACCATTTTGTGCTTTATAGGAATAGCCTGATTTGTCTAAGGTTCCCAAGGAAATTAGGTTACATTTCAGTTCGGGTATATACCTAACTCTAGTGAGAAATACTAGCTTACAATTATTTAGCCTAATGGTTATATCACCTATTCCTTGAACCTCACAGGAGTGATTATTCCCCATGTATACAGTTTCTTGTTCCCCAGTTTTAAATCTTTGAAACCAGTCTTTGTTGGGACTCATGTGAAAGGTACAGACTGAGTCTAGCACCCACTCATTGCTTCTAGATGAATTAGAAATAGTAAGGGCTTCAGATATTTCTAAGTTACTAATAGAGTTAGCTAGGTTTGTTTTACCTCCACTACTCTTTCTGTTTTTAGGGCCTACATTTCTCTGATTATTCTTACCAAAATCTTTACCAAATTGTCCAGTATCGAATTTCCCTTTCATAAACAAATTGCTACCGTTACGCTTTTGAATCTTTAATTCTAATTCCCTAGATTTCAGTCCAGAAACAATCAGGTCCACACTAGGTACTGTTCCACTATATTGAAGGGCATTTTTTACCACTAAGTATTCCTGTGGTAGGGAATTTAACAGGATCATGGCTAGGCTGGAATCTCCTAGTTCTTGGTCAGTACCTTTTAGAGTTAGAGTCATTTTTAGGAATTCATCTAAATTCTCATCTAGGGATTTAGCTAAGTCCATTTTATAAGAAAATAGTGCTCCTTTAAAGAATGCTAAGTTAGGAGTAGATTTAAGAGCATACAAAGACTCGAGTTTACCCTAGAGTGGAATTGCTGATTCCACACCATCCACCTTTCGAAGCACGCTGTCTGACAGGTTCATGATGATCAAGTTGTACGCTTCTTTGTCCACCTCTGCCTTCTTCTTTTTCTTTTCTTCTGGCCATTTGGATTCATCTTTCTCCAGTGCGATTGCAACCTTAATTGTTATAGGATAACAAGGCCTTCATTCCTATAAGAAGGCCTTCATTTTCTTTTTCCAGGTGTTGAAATCTTTTTTCCCATTGTATTGGGAAATCTCCATGCGCGTGACACTCATAACTTTGAGTTCAAAAAAACCAAACCCTAAGAGACTAAGATTGTGTTTAGTTGACTCGATTTGTTGAGGATTTTGGAGGGATTTAACTGTGTTTGGAGCTTTAGGACTATCACGGAACTAATCAATCGAAAAACCCTAAGATATTTCGAAAACCTAAAATATATTGAATCCCCAAATCACGAAACACTAAAATTTCAATTCATTCTTGAGAAACCCTAAAATAGAATTCCCGAATCAAGAAACCCTAAAATTTCAATTCGTTTATGAGAAACCTTAAAATTGAAATTCCCAAATCAAGAAACCTTAAAATTTCAATTCATTTATGAGAAACCCTAAAATTGAAATTCCCAAATCAAGAAACCCTAAAATACGGCTCTGATACCACTGTTGTAAATACCCCTCACTAATTCTAAGCAACCACCAACACAATCAATCAATCAAAGTAGAATAAAACTAGATCCAACATATAGTATTTACCTTGGTTCACTTGTTCAATATTGAACAAGCTACATCCACGTTGAACTCTAGAATATGGATGCTCGCTGCACTTACTATTATTATCAAGAACGATTACAACCATACACTCACTCTTCCCTTACAAGATTCCCTATCAAGAACTACCCAGGATTCAGACTAATACTGGTAAATCTATAACCCAAACAAAGAACTCAACACCAGATTCTCAACTCCACAAAGAAACAAAACTCTAATGGACAGATTATCAGCAGATTTACACACACACTCGAAATCCTATTCTTGAACCCTAACCAAGTAATTTTGGGAAGATTACAATCGAGAGAGAGAAAAGACTACTGTGAATGGAATAGACTTCTGCTTTTATAGGTTTGACTAGTCTTCTGTTTTCAGCCGTCCGATCTCTTTCAAACCAATAGTTATGATTTAGATTAAGCTTAAGCCAATACGACAGCGTATTAAGCTTCAATTATAACAATCAATACATTCTAAATAACGTATTAACCAAATCTTTTACTCTTTTTCTCTCTCAATCTCCTCCATTCTAACTTTAAAATTGATTTGATTGTACCGGTATATCTTTTGATAGCAACACCTTTTAGTTAAATTTGAACAAGAATACAAGAATATAAACCAATAAATCAACTGAAAATAAAAGTTGCATGTAAATACTTGTAATGTAAGTACCTCAACACTTGAAAGTAAGTCAAATTTGAGAGAGTTTTGAGGGAGGTAGAGAGTTATGAGAGAAATGGGTGGAGAGTTATTCTATATAAGGAAGGAGTGAATGGCAATAAAGTCATGAAGTAAAGAGTAATTTGTCCATTAAAATAAAACCCACATATGTAAATGTGCTAATTATTACCAATTAATGAGTAATTATAATAGATTGTGTAATTAATGAAAAAAATACAAGCAGAAAGTGTCAACAATGTGGGAATTGGCAGAAACTTCCGCTTCTGTTTATTCTCTATATATGTAGACCCACCCCAAGTGAGTTTTTGGGCCATGCCATAGAAAAACAAATCAAAGTGATGCTACTCGTGGGGTGTGAGGGTCCTAAGTAGGGGTGGAAAAAAAACTGAACCGAACCAAACCAAAAAATTGGACTGAAAATTCGGTTTTTTTTCGGATTCAGTTCGATTTTGATTCAAGGTAATGGGCAAACCAAATATTTGGTTCGGTTTCGATTTTTTAAAAATAAAAAAGGGTTAATCGGATCCGGATTGCTATACTTTTTTTTTTTAAATTAATTTTTTATTTTTCAATTCTAAACCCTAAGTCTAAACCTCTCCCATTCCCAACCCCGCAAAGTTTGTCTCGAACCTCTGTCTATTGCGTCGACCAACCATTTTTCTTTCAGCTCGCTGCCATCTGCCTCCTACCATCTTTCCAGCCACCGTCGTCGCTCCCCTCTGTGAATCTTTGCTTGAGTCCAACACACAACATCAACACTACATCAGGTGTCCGATTTATTCTCATTTCTCTCCCAAACCAATTTTAATTTCATTTCACGAATAGCTACCATCTTTCCAGTCACCGTCGACCGTCATTGCTCACCCTTCGTGAATCTTCACTTGACAACAGCATTACAGCAGGTTCTTCCCTTTGGTTTTTGTATCAGATTGGGTTTTTTTTCGTACACAATAATGATTGATGGATATATATAAACATTTATGATTCAATTTCTGTCCCTTCGTTTTGTTTTTTGCTTGGATTTCTTCTGTGATCTTATTGTCTTTCCATCTGCTATGTAAATGTATTTTATGCTTGTATATTGCAACCTATCTTTGAAGTTCTTGAGGATAACAAACATGAAAGAATTAATTCATATTTCTAACTATTGATTGTTGACACTTGGCAATGGCAGTCGCAGGCTCTGGAATTAGAGCAATATAGGGTGAGTGGCATTCTGAGCTATAGTAGGCATAGAGTGAGGCCAGAGACGTAGTAGTAGTAGTAGTAAAAGTACTGGACAATAATTTAATTTCTTGTTAAAGCCATAATTGCTTTGTCCCAACAAACCTTTTTATCAATTAGTCTCGGCTGTGCCCTAAAAGGGTTTGTTGTTCGTCAACTTGTTTTTAAGATAGAGCTTTATTTTACTTGTCAAAAAGCTGGAGATGGCCAGTGTGTAAAACTATACTCCATATTTTAAAAAAGAGAAGGAGAATTTAAGAAGAAATACTATTTATTGAATGGAATTGGGCTAAGGTGGAGGGATAGATGGAATTGGGCTAAAATGGGCCAAACCCCATTTGAGTAAACCTATTTAAAAAGAAATTGGGTAGAGCGGAAGGTTTTATTAGACTAGGCCAAATTGGTCTAGCCCATTTTAAAAAATCGGTTAACTGAACAGAATTTTCGGTTTGGTTACAAACCGGTTTAAGTGAAAAATCGGTCCTGTTTTGGCTCAGTTTTTGACCTAAACCGGAGTCCAATTCGATTCAAATATAAGATAAACCGGTTTGGTTAACTGGTTTTTTCCATCCCTAAGTCAACCCATTGGTAACTTGGCATGGATTATTTGTTGAATCATTTAACTTTTGAAATTGTTACTGTTTTTTACATGGAGACTTGACTTCGCCTGTTTCTTAGAAATTTCTCTCTTTGGTGGTAAGACGTGATGAGAGAATGAGAGAAATAATTGAGAGTTTGATAAAGAGCGGTCAAAACATCTGAGAAATTTCCCACACAAAAAGTTTGATAAAGAGCACTAAGTATCTCCGATAGCAAATCTCATCCAATATCTTCTCTAGCCTGTCTAGTTTCTTATTCTTGTTGACTTTAGCTCCCCCTTATTCTTTCTGTCACTAATGACTTCCTTAAAAGTCGTAAACTCTTCTCTCCATGGAATTACCTTTAAACATTGGCCATTTTGATATATCCAAGGGACATATCAAAAGGACACAAGGACATGGATGAGACTGAGCCAGAGCTTGATTATATTCACGGTCATGGATGCTTTAATAATATTCAAAACTTCTAGCCTCTTTCTGCTTAAATCATCAAAGATGTCATGACGCACTTAAATGAGTTGAACTAATGTGTTAGTGACTTACTACAAGTTTGAAGTGAAAGATTTAAATATCATGCCATACTATATCAAACAAGATTTAAATTAGAAACAACACATGGTTGAAGAGATCACAATGTAATGAGTGGATCCAGATCACACATTCTCTTCTCGGGGGCAATGAAGAAATCCGACAGGTGTGTATAAAATATTCAGTAAACATTCATTTACGTTAAGATTAAGTATGTAGTATACTAAGAAATTAAGAACAAAATGACAACCTAACGTTATTCAATTGAGATAAAAGAGTTTCAGAAAATGAAGACCTTACATTAATATTCAATTATGGATATCTAAAATATTTGTAACAGACTTAAGTACCACATAGCACCTTGCCTCATCTATTTATGCTTCGCAAAACCATGGAAGTCTTGTGAACAAAACCTCTAACACCCCCACATTCCTGAATTCTAAGTTTAAACCAATGATAGTCAATTTCGGGTAATTTTCCAGGGAGTTTGGGGCATTTCACAAGGGATAACTGATGCAATCAATGGAATATTTCAACATGCTCATTTTCTTCAACAGAATCCCAATTCTCCCATTCTTGCAAATCGTCAAAACAAAGAGTCTTCACTGATTTGAAAGGAGTTAGCAATCTTTTCCAAAAATCTCAGAACCTATACTTCTAATCCTCTTCATTCCTTTGATGGTTAGGTGCTCAAGTGAGCCCCCAACCATCCAAGTGAAAGGCAATATTGTGCATTTTTCACATCTTTCCAATGTTGACACTACTATGTTTGAATATGTCAGATCTCCAACCCTCAATGAAAATCTTGTGCTAGCGTAGCCTTTGATTGTGAGTTCTTTCAGATTTTGTTCAGGTTGGATAGTGTCCAATACATTTTCTTCCACTAACTCATTTTATGTGTCATCCAACTAAGAGTCCCACTCTAGTACCAGCACTCTTAGGCCCTTCTTATCAATTAATATGGAGTCCTTTGTATATTGTGAACCAGTTACATTGTGTAATCTTGAAATGTAAAGCTCACAAAGAAACTTTAAGTTTTCCAAATCCTTCAAATCAGAACCTACACCTTTGCCTACATTAAAACTGAGTAATGTTCTAAGACATTCCAATTCTTTCATTTCTGATGGCATTTCTCTGAGTAAATTGACACCAGTAATATCAAGATGCCATAAATTGATCTTATCTATTACAGCACCATACTTTCAAGTCTCTATTAAACCTCTGCCAAACAGAGGATAAACAAACTTTATGCTATAAAGTTTATAGAGAAATAAGGTAGATTAAAACCGTAGTTAGTAAATACGCATTTTATATGCGAATTATATGTTGACTGTATAATTCGCGTATAAAACGCGTTTTTATGTATTTTGATAATGGCTGCCGAATTATTCGCGAATTATTGGAATATCCGTATAATTCGCGAATGATTCACGGATTATTCATGAATTATTGCCCAAAAAAAAAAAAAAAAACTGATCCAAACCAGTAACTGATCTATTATTGTTAAAACACAAATCAATGACCCAAATCAAACTTCCTGTGTCAAAACATAGACCCCCACATTCAGTAACAGATCCAAACCAGTAAAAAAAAGAAACTCTCTTTACTGAGAAAGACAAAAAAAACAAAACCAACCCATGAGTGTTTGAGTCACAATGGAGCTATAAAAAAACACAAGAAAGAAAAAAGAAAAGAGTGAATGGATGGATGGGAGAAGGAAGAAGGAAGGTGGAGGATGGATGGGCTGGAATTGGAGAGATTAAAATAAATGATGATAACGCGTTGGTGATCTGAGAAATGAGAATATAAAGCCACAGAAGATTCAAGAAACTGGGTCTTTGTCAAAGAAGGTGTCGTTTAGAATTTAGAAGAAGAAAGACTATAAAAACAAATCTAGATTGCTGTTGATTCTCTTTCACTTTTCACTGTTCTACTTAAAAATTAAAGTGTAAAACTATTAGTCTATTACCGCATGTCCGCATTGACTTCACTGTTTTATTTAAAAATAAAAATTTACCATTTTCAATATTATTGAGTGATGTCAATTGACAATATTTATTTATTAACAAAATAAATATACGTTTTTTTAAATTAAAATCCTGGGTTATTGTTCTTAATAATATAAAATAGAATTTGAGTATATTACTCGAGAGTCCTGAGTAAGAATTCCTACGACTACTAATAAAGGATAATCACTGAAGATTTATCTAACCGTTAATTTCATATTCTCGAAAAATTCGTTGAGATATGCACGAACTCCAAACTAGTTTACGCATATCTCAACGAATTTTGGTTTTGTTATGACTTATGTGTTTGGTTTGACACAATAGTTGAATTTTGACTAAATATTGTGTTTGAGTCTGGAGACTATAATTTGAATATCAGTTATATATTGAGTATTTGTGTTATTGGTTAATTGAATACTTTGCATTTGAAATGCTATATTGATTTTAACCAGGTAGTCCATAAAAGTGTTAAAACTAAGATTGATATTACCGTATTTTTCAAAACGTATTATTGACAATGCACCGTATTAAACCTGTATATACCCGTACCGTATTTTTCCTGTATCCGAATTTTATGGCCGAATTTTTATAAACGTATTTTTCACCGTTTGCCGTATTATAACCGTAAAATTCCCATACCCTTTTTTTGCCATACTCGTATTTACTAACTAGGATTAAAACTAGCACATTATAATTAATAAAAGTGTTCTCACCAAATGCCTAAACCAACATATAAATACAAATCTCCAGAACTCAACTCATCTCTTACTGCACATTACTGTCGTTAAACAGAGGATAAACACACTTGACAGGCAATCGAGTTAAAACTAAAATATCATCATAAAATCAAAAACAAAACTAGATTTCTAATTCAACAACCCTCAAGTAAAAGCAGAAACAGAGTCTATCACAATATTAAAGAGAAGATATAATTTTAATATGCTATCCATCGAAAGTGCATAGAAATGAAAGGAATAAAAGAGTCTATTACATGAGTAAAGAGAAGATAATAAACACATAGACAATATTCTATCACAAGTGCTTAGAAAAGAAAAAGAAAAACATAGTCTTTAACATTTATTCAGCAAACAAATAAAAACACAGAGATATTAGACATCACTAGTTGCCTTCCTTCAATTGAATTTCTGATCCACATAACGAATTATCTCCCGTTTGAAGCACTCCAAAGTCTGGTCTCCAATTAGATAGCCCTGCTTAAAAACGCAATAATAAACTAGTTAATCTCCCTTCCTATTTGCAAGCACAGCAGTTCTGAAATTTTTCTCTAAGTAATCAAGTTATAAACATCAAACTGATCAAAGGTCAAGCCTACCAAAATCAGTCCCTAAGTAGATTTTCCAATATCTAAGATGTAAAGAAATATTTAGCTCAAGAAAAAAAAAACATTTATTGAGATAAAAAGAAAAGAGATGAGAGATCAAAGAGTTTCAGAAGATGACAGCCTTGCCTTATTCAAACTTTGCTTCCCACACAGCATCCTGCATCAATCTACTTCTGATTCACAAAACCATCGGGAGGATTGGGAACGAAACCTCTAATTGCCCACATTGCTGAATTGTAGGTTTAAACTGAAAAAGGTGAAGTTTAGGTATTTTTCCACGGAGTTTGGGCTATTTCAAAAGGGACAGGTCACGCAGGCAAGAGAATATTTCAACATGCTCATTTTCTTTAACAGAATCCCAATGCTCCCATTCCTGCAAATCCTCAAAACAAAGAGTCTCCAGCGATTTAAAAGGATTTGAACAATATTTTCCGAAAATTTCAGAACCTATCCTTTTTATTCCCGTCATTCCTTTGATGGTGAGGTGTTTAAGTGAGCCCAAACATCCAAGTAAAGGAAGGACTGTGCATTTTTCACATCTTTCCAGTATTAAAGACCACCATTTTAATTGAATCTCCAACCCAGCTTGAAAATCTTGTGCCGCTGTAGCCTTTGACGTTGAGTACCTCCAGATTTGCATGAGGTTGTAACGCATCCAATACATTCTCTCCCACCAACTGATTTCGTGTTTCATCCAACTGAGATTCCCACTCTAGTAGCAGCACTTTCAGATACATCTTATCAATTAATACAAATTGAAACACTGGAAACGGAGGTTGGAAGCCCTCCTTGTGGGAGGCCAACAAGACTCAGACAATCATTTATATCAATCCCATGAAGACCGCTAAGATTGTGTAAACCATCAGGTAAGGATTGAAGTTTCTTGCAATTTGAGATCCGAATAAAACGAAGAGACAGGTTATTATGAAACCTTCCTGCTATTGACTCTAGCTTTTCACACCTGTCAATTTGCAGGTACTCAAGTGTCTCCGGTAACTTGTCTCTTACCAAGGTTGTGAGTTCTGAGCATTTGCGAATCTGAAGATGTTTGACTACTGCAGGTAACTCACCTTTTGGTGATATTGATGTGAGCTTTGGACAATTCCAAATCTCAAGGAATTTGAGTGCTGAAAATGATTGCTCTCCCAATGATACCCATTCAAGATCTGGGCAGTTGGAGATGGACAAATGTTCGAGTTTGGATTCATTACTCGCTGAAGAAGGAGACCCCTCTCTACCATCGAACAGAGATTGCAGATTCTCACAATCTAACACCGAGAATCTTGTTAGTGAAGAAGGCAACTGGTCTCTGACAATGGATGTTAGAAAATCACAATCTTTGATTTCTAAGCATTCAAGATGAGAAAAAGTTTTCAGGCCTTCAGGTAAGGATGTTAAAGCCTCGCAATTTCGAATATATAGCTCTTGGAGGGAGGTCAGGATAGACGGCTCTTTTTGAAGCCATATATTTCTAACTCGCACAGCCTTGGAAAGCTTGAGAAGGAAACCACCAACTGCCCACATTTATAAACCCCCAGTTTCTCCAATGACTGAAGATGATTAAATGGTGCTCCACAGAGTTTGGGGCAGTTTTTGATGGAAAGCTTTCGAAGACAAGGGAATCTTTCAACATGCTCATATTCGCCAATAGGATCCCAATGTTCCCATTCTTCCATACCATCAAAACAAAGATTCACCAATGATTGAAAGCAACCCTCCCCGTATATCTTAGAACCAATCCTTTTTATTCCTGTCATGTTTCTGATGATGAGTTCTTCTAGTGATGTAAACAACCCCAATGAAGGCAAAGAAGTGCAATTTTTACAATTCTCCAACCTTAGGACCCTTAGTACCATTGGTTTTGAGTGTAACGAGGGATTCCCAGCCCAAGGTGGAAATTCTGTACCACCATAGCATTTGATCGTGAGTTCTTCCAGATTTTCATAAGGTTGCAGCCAGTCAAGTACCCTTTCTTCTTCTGCAATATCTCGTGGATCATCAAGTTGAGGACTCCATTCTAGCACCAAAACTTTTAGGTGGCGCATATCTCTCAATGTGAATGTCGTTGGATGCTGTGAATTCTCTAGCTTTGAGATACAAAGCTTTTCACGGAGATCCTTTAAACACTTTAAATCTTCTAAATCAGATCCAATATCTTTCCCCACAATAAAATTAGATAATCTTTGGAGGCATGTCAAATCTTTCATTCCTAAAGGCGTCTCTGATATTAAATTTGCAGCTGATATATCAAGGTGGCATAGATTGATCAAATTCATCATCTTGGAAGGTAGCTTCAAGAGATAGCAACAATCTGCCAGTAACAAAATTTGCAAGTTGTACAACAAACTTGTTGACTCAGGTAAATGTCTAATCTTCGTTTGAGAAAGGTTGAGGTATCTTAAATGTATCAAGCCTCCAAATGAATTTGGTAGCTTAGTAATGTAATATGTTGCTAGAGATAGCACTCTCAATTTTTTTAACTTCGACATCAAATCATAAAGAAACAAAGAAGTTATGTAACGAGTACCATCTTCATATAGTGGCATCGGCAAGAATGTCCTCAAGCACTTAACTTTACGGAAGACTTCAAATTTTTTCTTGCCATCATAATTACCAGAAATATGAGAAGAATGGCGAGCTGTTCTGATGTATTGCTCCCAGGATCCCAATTCCTCTTCCAACTCTAAATATGTCCTTTTAGTAACCCATTGGGTTAGATCATGGACCAGATCATGCATCGCAAATTTAATGTTATCTCTACTTGACTTTTGAAAAAGGGATATTGACAATAGATCTCGAAAATACTCACCACCTATTTCTTCCAATTGTTTATTGTTTTCAGTTGCCTGAATATGACCTTCTGTCATCCATAAAGACACAAGTTGTTTCTCCACGAAATCAAAACTCTTTGGAAAAATAGCACAATTGCAGGAGGAGTGAGTAATTGACTCAAAAATTGCTTTTGAGATTCTCAAAACATCAAAGTCGTCAGAAACATAAACCCATGCTTTTAGGTTGAAATCTTCCACCGCTTCGTGATTGTACACCTCCTGAGCAAGTGTTGTTTTGCCAGTTCCTTCCATGCCAACAATGGCTATCACATGACACTTGTCATCAATTGGTTTATCCCTTAACACCATTTCAAGTATTTTAGCTTTATCATCATCTCTACCAAAAGAAGAAGATTTGGTTAGTGAAGTCGTATCAGCTGGTCTTGAGACTGCAGCAGTTGATAGGCCTGCAGAATTTGCTTTGATCAACCCAAGCTGATCTTTTGTTTTACTCAGTTCTTCCAACCTAATGTCGATATCTTTTATCTTGGACCTCATACTCACTTTGAACTTAATAGCAGTTGGGCTCAAGGAAGTGAAGCAAGCTGGGACAGAGCAAGGAAGACGATCTGTCATTAATCTGCACCGAAAGGCTTCAGTTGCAAATTCATCCAGAATGTCTTCAACATCATAAGCCAAGTCTTGTAAATTTTCCAGCCACATTTTCACAGCTTTCTCCGTCAGTTGCTTCTCCTCTGCATCACTGAGCACTGCCTCAATCATCCTCAACTTTTGCTCCCACTGTCCGATCTTCGAACGTACGCCCTCTTGAAGTGCAAACCGCAGCCCACCGCGCACCAATTCTTTAAACAACACCGCCGCAGAGAGAAAGACGTCTCCCACAGGCATGGCTTTGATCTAGTCTATCCAAAGAAAAGAAATGAATAAGCTAAATTACCTCAAAGAGAATGATGTTCAGTATATATACATCATAATTAAAGATCAGTTCAATTTGCCTTCTGAGAACAACTATTAATTTTAACGAAATATTCGTGAAAAACATAATCTGTTTAATTTAATTATGACATAAACCCATCAAATCTTGCAAAAATCATTCTCCCACAACATGTATTAATAGATTGGTATCGAGGTTTAAATTAATAAATAAAGTCATAAAACGGCATTGAGATGCTGATAAACATTCATCAAAAATTTAAATATGAAAATAATGCATCAACGATCAAATTAAAAGAAAAAAAGTAAGTAAACTTGCAGTATTCTGCTTACCTTAACACTGAGAAAAGAAGAGTAATGGAAATTGAGGGAGTTGGTAAGAGCGCCAAAGAATATGAGGAGTAGTTGAGAGTAGCTAGAGAGATTGAGAGAGTTATAGGAGAACGTGAAACAGAAACGTGATTACTTCCTCCGAGTAATCAGAATTCTGGAAAGTCAAAAGCAGAAATGAAGAAACCGGTGAAATTACAAGCACTTTCATCAAGAAGTGCTATTGGGATGAGGTGCAAGGATATTTCAGTGGACATGCATCTACGCGTTCTTGACTTTTACAAGTTGCTATTCTGACGGTCCAATCCTAGAAACTAACTCAAGGGAGGTGGAAATCCAACCATATATATTGTTGGAGATCCCACATCGACTAAGTATGCTCAAGTCAACCAATTTATAAGAGAGATAATCCTCCTATTTAGAGTTAGGTTCAACTCCAACAAGTGGTATCAGAGCTAATTTAGATGAGCTACCTCTATTCATAGGTCACGTGTTATATATTAAAAAACAATTTTTTATTTCATTAAGAATATAAATAAACATTTCTGTTGAATATTTCTTTCAGCACTTTGGTTTCATCATATGTGAGAGAAAATTTGTAAGTAAAAAATTTAGAAAATTTTAACAAACAAGACACAAATAACCACGAATGGTATCAAAATTAATGATAATGAATTTGAAGGGAAGAAGATGACCTCTGATGTTTTAAGAAATGGTTAATAAAATTAATTAACCCTGTCCCACTCTATAACTACCCCTATTTATATATATATATTAATTTGAGTTTGTACAAGAAAATGGGCAAAAAAAAAATCTTAGATTTTTTGACTTGTTATTGTAGATCATGAATTGATAAGATTTTATGGTTATTATTATCAATTTATAATTGTTTACTTGTTAGATCAGGAAATGATAGACTAATGCGAAAAAGAAATTTGTTTTTCTTAATTCCTGGCTCCCTGCAGCTGCCTGTATTGGATTGGATAAATACGATACTCACGAATTTGGTTTTCAATTCATGGGGCCTTGCAGCTGCGGGTCTTGGATTGGATAATGCTAATGTCCTGCAATTACAGAGTACTCTGTTCAACTCTGTTTAGATTGGATAATGTTTTGTTTACGTTATCCAATATGAGGTTAGATAGTTTGAATTCAACTGAATATGAAAATAAAGCAACTCATTGGCCAATTATATGTATGCTAAATTATTTGTGGTGTTAGAAAATTAGAGTCTAGACCTATCCTCTGCTTCCTCTGATTTCTACAGAGTTTCACTTCTGTTTTGTACACAAACTCACCTTAATTTCTCGTGTTTTCAATCATTAAAATACAGTTGAAGTTGAAGAAGATCTAAACCTGGTGAACAAAAATGTATATACAGTGAACCATTATTATATTTGAAGGCGAATCAAATTCTTAGTCTTGTTCTTCTGGCAATTAAATATAATTAATTAATTAATTAAGACACATTGATCTTGGATACAATAATAAGATGCTCACTACTAAGCTTCGTTATGCTTATGATATGTATTAATAAAATCAATAAAACCAGAAATCCATTGCCAGAATGCTAATCATCCATAATTTGCAGAAAGAGAATAGCGGTGCGAATGTAAGATGGGAAGAAGTGAAGGAGAGCAAATACATTCACATCATAGAGATGGGAAGAATTTCTGATCCATAAACAAAAACAAGCAGGTATGTAATGGTCAAAGTGCATAGAAATAAAAAAGAACAACAGAGTGTTTTACATTAATAAGACAAACACAAAAACAGACAACATTCCATCACAAGTGCGCTGTTGATTTATTCATCAAATAGAAAAACAGATAGGCATTAGCCATCAATAGTTGCCTTATTCCAGTTGAAGTTCATATCCCAACTCTGTGTCTCCAATAAGATAGGCCTGCATAAGCAAACAATAATAAGATAGTTAAATTACAGATTATGGATTAAAATATAAGATATGAATCGTTGCTATTAATTTCAAAGTGGAAGAGAAGTGAGAAAATTAGAAACAACACATGGTTGAAGAGATCACTACGTATCCAGATCACACATTTAAGGTGCTGTTCCAATAATAAAAACCAATTAAAAAAAAAAAATATATATCTTATAATAGATGCACATACAATCAACCACTCATGAGACATCACATTAGCACATGTGACATGCACATTACTGAGTGTCACTAAACCTCCTTCCAACGGATGGATGAACAAACTTGATAGAGAAACAAGATAGAAGTGCCCTCCCATTTTTATTATATTCAACTGTCAAATTTCTGATACAAGATGTTATTATTTTCATTCAACTTAATCAGCATTTCCAGTGGAGAGTTCAATTAACATATTAGAATTAATAACTCAAATTACCATCAGATAAATTAATAGCATCATAAAAATTAACAAACCAAACTACATTCCTAATCCATCAACAAAAACAAGCAGACATATAATCGTCAAAGGGCTATCCATCAAAAGTGAATGCATAGATAGAAATGAAAAAGGAAAACAGAGCCTTTTACATTATTCAAAAAAAAAAAAAAAAAAAAGAAAAGAAAAAAGACATTGGATTTCACTGGTTGTGTTCCTCTCATAGAACACAGTGAAAGCATGAAATTCATTAGAGTACACTGTGAAAGCATGTAAATCAAAAAGTTTGACTGTAAATAACAGTTCCCTTTTCCAATTTTCAAGCCAATGCATTTCTGGATATTTCACTTATTAATTAACTTCTTAGTATCAAACTAATCAGTGGTCAAATCTATCAAAATTAAGTCTCTAAGTAGATGTTCCAGTAACTAACATATAAAACAAAAATTCAATTCAAGAGGAAACAGCATTTATTAAATTAGAAAAAAATTACAAAAAATTAAAAATTTCCGAAAATGATAACCTTACCTTGAAGAAGTTGTGAACTCCGACCTATTAGTCAGAAGTTGCACCCCTCCAACTGAACATTTTACGGATGAAATTAATTACTCCAACAAGAAACGCCTGCATAAAAAAAAAAAAAAAAAAGCAATAATAAGATAATAATATCGATTATAGATTGAAAAAACGTATGGATTGTTGCTATATATCTCTGAATCATACAAATTATGAATGACAGCATATTGCATTGATCTACCTCTGCTTTGAGGCTAGTTATTTCAAATAGATGAGGAGATAAAATGTCATTTAGTAAGAAAGAGCTTATAATGAGATGAAAATTAAAAATATGAATCGTTCCAGAAAATGGCAAGCTTACCTCTTTTTGGACTTGCCTTTCCATCAATGCATCTTACATCCATCTACCTCTGCGTTGCAACACGGTGAGAGGCTTGGGAACGAAACCTCTAACTGTGCACATTCCTGAATTCTAAGTTTCTCCAACAACCAAAGGTGACGTTCAGGTAGTTTTCCACGGAGTTTGGGGCATTTCACAAGGGATAGCTCATGCAAGTGAGGGAATATTTCAACATGCTCATTTTCTTCAACAGGATCCCAATTCTCCCATTCTTTCAAATCCTCAAAAGAAAGAGTTTTTAGTGATAAAAAAGGACTTGAACAATCTTTTCCAAAAATCTCAGAACCTACCCTTCTAATCCCCTTCATTCCTTTGATGGTGAGGTGTTCAAGAGAGCCCAACCATCCAAGCGAAGGCAATCTGTGCATTTTTCACATCTTTCCAATGTTAAGACTACTAAATTAGAATACGTCGGATCTCCAACCCAAGATGAAAATCTAGCACCACCGTAGCCTCTGATTGTGATTTCCCTCAGATTTTGGTGAGGTTGTAGATTGGCCAGTACATTTTCTTCCACCAACTCATCTCGTGTGTCATCCAGTTGAGAGCCCCACTCTAGTACCAGCAGTTTTAGGCCCTTCTTATCAAGTAATACGGAGTCCTTTGTATCTTGTGAACAAGTTACATTGTGTAATCTTGAAATGTAAAGTTCACGAAGAAACTTTAAGTTTTCCAAATACTTCAAATCGAGCCTACTCCTTTGCCGACAATAAAATTGAGTAATGTTCTAAGACTTTCCATTTCTTTCATTACTGATGGCATTTCTCTAAGTAAATTGACACCAGTAATATCAAGATGCCATAAATTGATCAGTTTCCTCAAATTGGAAGGCAACTCGATGAGATGAGAGCAATCCCTTAATAGCAAAATTTGCAAGATGAGTAGTGAACATATTGAATCAGGTAATGTTGTGATCATAGTGCCGGAGAGGTTGACATATCTTAGATATCTCAAACCTTCAACTTGAACTGGGTAACTTCGTAATACTATGCTTCGCCAAAGATAACGCCCTCAATCGTTTGAACTTTAAGGCGACAAATCGAAAGAAGTGCATCAGTGATCTGATGACTGTGATCATTACATAGGAGTCCTGGCATAAATGTCCGTAAGTTGTCAACATCATAGAAAAATTCAAATTCATTTTTTCTCATCACCTTCTGGTTGTTCATTGACCCCCGACACATCTTCTAATCTGAAATTTGTTTCTCCATGAATCCATCGGGCCATAGTTTTCACAAGGTCATGCATTCTATATTTAGAAGCATGACTACTTGAATGTTCAATAAGAGATCTTTCCAATAGATCTTGGAAAATCTTACTGCCTCTATCTTCCAACTGCTCACAAACCATTTGCTCATTCTCTAGTTGTCCGCCAATTAGACCTTCTGCTATCCATAGAAGAACAAGTTCCTTTTCCTCAAATTCATAATCGTCAGGTAAAATTGCACAATAAACAAAACATCTTTGTAACCATAAAGGAAGATGTTGGTAGCTTAACTTTAGCACAGGAAGAATCTCGTTAATTATCATCTGCTAAATCCCATAGTTTAGTATCCAATATACATTCCCATTCATCATCCTCCTTAAATCTTCTGGAAGGCCGCCAAGAATACACGCTGCCAAGGGTAAGCCTTTGCACATATGAATAACTTTTTTCATTGATTAATCCCAAACCAAACAAAATACTTATACACAACTGCATGCATCTTGAACAGGGACCAACAGTCTTCATCTGATAGTACCTCTAGCCGATAAGGTTGAATATTGAGATTGACTGGGAACTCAATATCTACTTTGCGCGTTGTCACTATTATCTTGCTTCCCAGTGCTCCAGCCATAAAGGAAGACTTTAGAGTTTCCCACAAACCATAATTCTCCATGGAAACATCATCTAAGACAAACAAGAATTTCCTCCCAAAAATTGCTTCTTTCAGTTGAACCAGCACTTCATCTAAATCCTTTAGATTGAGGATTTAGAAGTGATTGACTCTAGAATGGCCTTGGAGATTCTGAAAACATTGGAATCTTCGTAGAAGGAAACCCAGGCTCTTGGTTTGAAGTGACACGACCCGCGTCGACCCTCCCTACCCCATAAGGTCCAGGCGCACCTATGAGACTCGGGCGGCCGAGACGTGCCGTGTGGGAATCTAAAAACCTGTATTCTAAATACGTTTTTCATAAAAACATTCACTTGGATTCGTTTTGAAAGCATAAACACATAAGATATATATATATATACATTTGAAAATCTGAAAGCTAACTTGTACGTTCATAAAATCCAAAAACGGATGGTATCAGATATTCATATCTTTTATAATCAAAACAGGAGATAAACATAAGGATAAAACATAATTCTGTAATGGTAACAAGCATGACATTTTTACACACATGATGAGTTAATGACGTAAGGGCCCAACCTCGAAAGGAATCACTCCTCAGCTCGACTGTTCCTGTGAACCTGGGGAAAAGGGTTTAAAAATGGGTGAGCTAAAATACTCAGTGAGTGGGGGATTGGGGAGAGTTTGCAAAACATTCTTCAATAATAGTCATGGCATGCAATAATTCTTATGAAATCCTGAAAACAACATGTTTCTATGAACGTGTTATTGAAGTAACAAAATCATTCTTGTATGCATGTATAACTCGTTTTCTAAAAGTGTTCTAAGTACTGTAATCTCATCATTTAAGCTGAAAACAAATTCTGAATTATAACTCATCATTAAATGCTTAAAATTCTTTTTCTGAAACTTAAAACATAACTGTAAGTGCTTATGCTTCTAGGAACAATATTTCCTGTAAGGCATGCTGCAACCATCTATGTCATCACTCAGGAATGCATATGATTATGAAAATAATAACTCTACTAGTCATGCTACAAACATCCAAACCATCATTCAATGAATACTCATGATTGACAAAACAAAATCTGGTAACTAAATTTATAACTGTTGTGATGATATAAAATTAGGGGCTGATTTTTTTAAAGAAACTATACAGCGATAAGCGATTTTGGAATCTGTAAACTTTATGCCGATAACTGAACTTTAAATGCGATCATAGCTTTTTCGACGTCTGAAAATTATAAGCTGATATCTTATTTCGAAACTGTGATTAATACTCAAAGCTCTCTTAATAAATATTCTGAAAACTCATATTGAGACTACCGCTCATAGCTGATACTAAAAATTGAATGTGATTTTGAACATTCTAAAACTGATTATGATGTTAATAACGAGAAAACTCTCACCTATGGCCCGGTACCCTCGAGGAAATCTGTCTTACCTGGTGGGCTTCCCGCACGCAAGTAGAGCAAGGGATGTACCTGCCATACCCGGCAAGATCTATCATCGCACGCAGCTCACTGGCGCACACACGGCGGACCATCAACGCCGAGGCTCATACAGCTAATAAAATCTGCATACTGGCGGAGGAACACTCAAGCGCAGCGAGAGCCAATAAAATCTGTCATACGCGGACCACTCAAGCCGACGACAATCCAATCCCCTCATACAGGCGGACCACTCAAGCCCGATAGAGCCAATAAAATCTGTCATACGCATGCGCGAGCCAAAATCAAACGCATATCCGCGGAATCTGCGTCGCTCGGGCGAGCCAATAATCTGTATCTGGGGATGGGTACTTCGTAGGGTGGTTTTAGCACCACAACAATCTCATGCATAATCTCAAGTAACATATAAGTCAAGAACATACCACATATGTGCTTATAAATCATGCATATATGACATAATATTCAAAAATCACATCCGAGGGAGAAATTGAAAATTTCCAACCATGTTTTAAAAGCGCGAGTTTAATCCAGTTAAAAATTACTTTCAACATCACATTACCATAGCATATGTCCGACACTAACCACATTTCATATAAAAGCAATCATGCCAAAACGTATGAAATTCCATGCAAAATGGGGGTAGAATGCAAGTTTTAAAACTTACTTTCAAAAGCGCGAATGCACCCCTTCTCTTTTCTTTTTTACCAAGAAACCATTTACCAACATCACGAACCTCAACCCGTATACAATTCAACCAATTCTCTACTCTCAACAGCAACATTTTATTCATATAGCATGAACACATATAAATTCTATATACCAAACTTCATCAAAACATTTAAAATTAAATCACAAGTTAACATGCAAGCATGGATTTAAGGATTTGGAAGAAGATTTGGTTTAATCCACTCACCAAATCAAGCTATAATTTCAATGGGGCATTCAAGACAAATATATGTTGATCCAGTAATATTTTCAAGTCATTTCGAATCAATAACTATTTAAAACACAATTTTCTTTCAACTCATTTAAATGCATCTTCTTGTTTCAGAATTGAGGTTACTGACTTGTAAAATTCATAACAATTCAGCCCTTAATCTAAACCTCATGAAACTCTCAGAATTAAACTAGGCACATATAGGATTCACCAGAATTTAAAATCACTCAATTTGGATAAGTATAAGTGCATTATTTCAGTTCTGAAAAATGCATGCTCTACAGAAAACATGAAATTCCAGAATTTCATAGCAGAAATCAAAATTCATTAAAAAATCAAATACTTCGAATTTTGGGGTTGAATCAATTTTCAACCAATCTCTAATAAGTCTAAAACAAAATATCTGAAATTTAGCTTTATTTACAAACCCGAAACATATATAAAATTTTCAGAAGTTTAGGCTGTCAGAATTTCATAGCATAACTTTTTATAACCAAAAACATACTTTAATAACTCTTGGCTCTTTAGGACCAACATATATGCTCTACCCGTATAAAACTATTGCATTAAACCTCCAATTTCAGTTAACCACAATAGTCAGCCACCATATCGAACATACAATTTCCCATAATTTCTTTTCTATTCACAAACATTATGTATATCATAAAATGCACACATGCATGCCAAGTTCAACATTTCTAATTCTGCCTATTTTATAACCTTTCTCCATCTACTCTTCAAATCAACAACATCCACAACTCAACTCTATGGTACAAACAATATTCCAAATAATCAATTTAAACATAACTTTTAAATGCTTGAAACAATAAACATCAAGTAACATGCAACTTGAAAAATGCAAACTTTAGAAAAGGATTTAATGCGTTTTCCACTCACCAAAATTTCCAGATTTCATCAAGACATGGTGCTAGAATCGAAACTGGACATGCAGCACTTTAAAGTCAGCTCAGCCGACACATGCAAGGCAGATTTAACAAGATATCACACCAAAATTTGGATCAAACACTATAATAGAAATCAACAATTTACATGCAAACAGGAATTGAGTTTTTAAAAGAGTTTTTGGCTGGTCCACTCACCATTCAGCTCAACCGAACTAAAAATTGAAGGCTCAAGCACTCTCCTCCATTCTTCTCCTTCGTTCCTAGCATCAGAACAATAATGGGTTAATTTCTCTTGGATTGAAGAAGAAATTTAGAATATCTACCTCCCAATCTACATGCATGGACTATTAGAAACTGGGTTATGGCCGATCTGCTCTTTTTCTTTCTTCTCCCCAATTCTATTTCGTTTCATTTCCTCCATTGCTCTGTCGCTCAACCTCTCGGCTAACCCACTCTTTCTTCTCTTCTCCTTTTTCTTTTCTTTCTCTCCGGTTTCTTCTCTCATCTTTCTTCTTCTTCATACTTTATATTTTTAGTCTTTCTAAATTTATGCTTCTGCCCCTAGATTACAGGTAATCCCGCTAAACCCCTATCACATCAGCTTTCCTTTCAAATAAACCTCCAAATTTTGCCCATTGTTACATGCAAACCCAGCAGCTTCCTTTTCTTGCAAATTTTATTCCCAATAAAACTTTTAAAAACTAACAGAAATCCCCTTCCATAAAAATAAAATCACACAGAATACGCAATATGTATTAGGATTAGAAACGGGGTTTCACAACTTTCCCCCCTTAATGGAAATTTCGTCCTCGAAATTTACTTGCCAAACTGAAAACGTATGGATAATGAGTCATCTTATAATTCTCACATTTGCGTATTACTCTTCAATTTGCATGCTCATTCCATGGCACTCTAATACAAGGATATTTCTTATACTGGCCACTTATGGCCTATGATCTATAACCTTAATCGACCACCCTTTATACATCAAACCCTCTCTTAACTTTGAATTTCAAGCTCTCTCTCATACTTGTTGTTCCATTATTACTCTTATTATCGTCTCTATCTTCAATTACCTTCAATTTCCCTTCGATAAACTCTTTCACTAAAATCGTCTCTCATGCAATGCTTATTATCTTAGAAACTTTTCATTCAGTTCTTCTTCATTAACACTAAACATGAGCATGTATTCTTTATAAGGGTTATGGGCCCACTACACTCCTGCTGAGCCACTTTGATCGACTCATCCAAAACATAGCTCATCCATAATTAAAACTTATGCCTGAAACCCATGACTTGGGGTGATGTAATAGGTCCTTCTATCATCTCATCTCATCTGTATGCTCATTTTTCGTTCCTTATACTTCAGGAGCTACGAATTCTATCACATGACTCATGTGAGGTTGGCCACGTCGACTCATGCAGATGCAATTAAAATCTCTTTCTTAAAAACAACAACACTCCATGCAAAAAAAAAATTTCCTTCTTTCCAAAAATGCAAACACCTTTATGCATGCATCATGAAAACGTCCGAGAATCTAAAACCTTTGCTTTGATACCAAGTCATGATTTATAAAAATTAGTAATTTTCAGTAACATCTTGCACAGAAACGGGAATAAATTGACTTATTTAATTGATTTTATAGATGAAATAAAAAATTGATCAAATTTTTTAAGATTAATCTATATTTACATTTTGATTTCTTCCCATATACAAGCATTTATATTATTCTTGACCCAACATCAATTTTTTACAAGATTTAATTTAGGAAGTTGACATGAAAATCTGGTATTCACTTTTAATTTTTATCATTTGCCTTCATCACTATTATATTTTCATTATTAATAAGATATATATACAGAATATAAGATACATGATCATAACTAAAGAATTTCATATGCCTCATGAAACAATTTTTTTTTTTTTTTTTTTTTTTGGAACCGCGACAAGAGTTAGGACATATCATAAAATTATATGTCCTAAAACTTTTAAGATTTCCAAAATATTTATTTAAGGAAAAAAAAGCTACTGACAAAAGGTGTAAGTGAATGTTTATTATTACCCTAAAACAAGTTATAATAAAAGTAATAAATCAACACTCATAAATAATACTTGTAATTACTGTACCTTAACAAATTAAGTAAATTGAAGCAAAGATTCCTCTAGAATTTCAAAGCTAGAGCTGGAAATGCTGAGCGAATATAAGAGAACTTCTAAAAGAGAGATCGAGAGAGAAAATTTTAGAAAAACAAAAATTAACTATTACAGACACAAAAATAACCATGACTGGAAGAAGATAGACTTCATCAACTTAATTGATAAAATTAATCAAGCTTGTCTCAGTTTATAACTACACTTAATATTTTCTTATGGTTGCCACCTATGATTTTACTATGAAATGTAAATATGAAAAATAATAAATCAACAAACTAAAAACATAATGAAAAACAAATATTTAAATGCATGTTGAATGTCCTAATAGTTTATCAGGACTGATTTAATTTGGAAGAGAAGGTTATGCAACATTAAGTGGGAAAAGATCTAATGTGGGAGTAGGATTTTATACTCTTATTTTATCGTGAATAATAGATAATTGTTTTAAACAAAATTCGGTAACCTGGGAAAATGGAGTCAATCAGTCAACTCCTCGATTACTGGAAAACTTGTATATCAATATCTTTTACTTCTGTTCTCACTCAATCTCCGCCGTTCATATCCACTTCATCTCTCTGTATATTCCGAGGATTAAAGGAATCAAATTTTTTGGACTTTGTTCTAACGCCAAATGTGGGATTCCATACAAGTAAGCTTCATCAAATGCTTGCAACAGATAGAAAAAAATTAAGACTTTTATTCTATCAATAGAGTTAAGAGCAAACGACATGTTATCACCCGATTAGCGAAATCTTAAATTGATACCCTTATTACATTTATTCTAAATTTCTACCGTTAAATTAATATCGTTTCCTTTAATAGTTGATGGGTAAAAACATCAAAACGATCAATTTTCACCCATTCGACCATCATTTCTGGTCGGATTCTAGCACCATCAAACTCTCCAAACACTTTCATCTAAATCTTCACATCGCCCCCACCAAACCCCCTCTCTTTGTCCCTCGGTGCACCTTCAAATCATAGGCCGACAACCTTCGCACTTTTGCACAAACTCACTCAGCCAATTTTTTATTGTTCCATCTGATTTTTTGAGTTGTTTGAGAGTGATTTTCCAGGAGTTTTTGTTTGAAGTTTTTTGGCTATTGATTAGAGTTGATTGCTTGCTGGGTGTTTGCTAGGGCAATTCAACGAACACCTTGTGTGCATCGGTTGAACGAAGAAGAAAACGGTGCCGAAGGAAGGTGAAAAAGGCTGAAAAATGCACAAACAAGTCCCGGAGCTTCAAACTCTAACAAATAAAACCAATTTCCCCGAAAAAACTCCAAAATTTGCTCCAATTACAACCCAAACACAACTATACCACAAGAGAACCCTAGGGTTGGCCGACGATGAGCAATGAGCCAGCTTAGCCGGGTTTGTTGGGGCTTTTGTAGTAGAAAGGCTAGGGAGAGTCTTTTGGTGGTGGTTGGTCAGGTTTGGCTGCAATTTGGCTTGGAAGTGGTGGAACAAAAATTGCAAAATTCGACTAATGGGGGAGTGATGGCAAGTGATGGAGGTATGGGTCTTGTAGAGGAGGTTGAGTGGGTTTAGAAGGTGGTCACAAAATAAATTTTGGACACCATATTTGGCTAAAAAGTGGCCGAGAATGCAAGGGGTGTCGCCTGCTAACTTGCACTTAATAGTAAAATCGAGACAATGAAGATGAAGAAGGGAGGGAAGTTTGGTAATAGCACTTCTGCGTCTATGTTAGGACTCTATAATAACTAACGATGCTAGTTTAAGGGTAGAAATGTAGAGTAAATTAAATCAGGGGTGACAACTTGGGATTTCGCTAAACCTCAAGTGGGAACATGTTGTTTACTCATAAAATTAAACACATCTCTTACTACACATTACTCACTGTTAGGGTTGCAAACGAACCGAACAGTTCGCGAACATTTATTGTTCGTTCGATTACTGTTCGATAATGTTCTCGAATAGTTTGATATTCGTTCGATAATATGTTTGATCGAGTTCAAACAGGAGTTGTTCATTCTATTATGTTCGCGAATACTATACGTTCGACTGATCCATCCGTTCGCGAACTCTCGTTCAATTGTTTATTCGTTTATGTTCGAAAAACATGTTATGCACTATTATAATTATTATTTTTTTTTCATTTGTATATTATGTTTGATTTAGTTTGGATGAATTTTTTTTTAATGGTAATCAATAATAAAATATTATGATACTTTTGTTTTTCTTATATATAAATATGTTTGGATTTTTTTTTCCAAATGTCATCAATAATTAAATATATAAGTATATATCATTTTAATTAAGTAATAAATTATTAGGATACATAGCATGACAAATTTAATAACATAATAGATTGTATAATCAAGTGATATATAATATAGTAAATCCAATAACATAATAGCCTCATATTTTTCTAAATGTGATCAATAATTAAATATTATAAGATAGCATTTCAATTAATAAATAATAAATATAGTATGGTAAATTGATAAACATAACATATTGTATAATCAAGTGATGTATATCATAACAAATTTAATAATATAATAGTTTAATTAAACCTAAATTAGTCACACATTTGTATTGATCATATATTACAATAAACCCTTATACCACTATGAATTGATAGGTGTTGATACAAAATATACATGTAGACAGTAATGATAATATATATATATATATATATATATATATATATATATATATATATATATATTAGATAACAAATTAATAATACATATGTATTGATCATCTATTACAATAGACTTTCATTTCACTATAAATTTATGAGTGTTGATATAAAATATATATGTAAACATTTAAAATAATTATGATAATTTATGTAATAATAATAAATAAATGATAACCTATAATTTTGGTAATTTCATAACATATTTAACATATTTAACCTATGATTAATATATGTATGATAATAACTTTGTATATACACAATTACACATTATATATAACAAATTAATCACAAATATGTATTGATCATATATTATAATAGACTCTCATTTCACTATGAATTTACGGGTGTTGATATAAAATTTATATGTAAACATTTAAAATATTTACGATAATTTATGTAATGATAATAAATATATGATAACCTATAATTTTGATAATTTCATAACATATTAAACATATTTAATTTATGATTAATATATGTATGATAATAATTTTGTACATGCTATATAGTAGCATGTTCACTCCTTGGAATCCTTTTGGTTGTGCTGTAATGTCTATGCAAAATGCAAATTCCTTTTGTTTGTGTCATGTTTGATGTGGAACTAAATTTGTTTTGAGCGATTTATTGTTCTGTTTAATTTATTTTGAAGTTTTATTATTTATGATAGTTAGTTATTTTAATTTACCGAGTTTTTATTGATTTATTTAAAATATAAATATAGGTAGAGAGTTGGTTTATTTTCAAATGTTGAATTAAATGGGTATGAATTATAAATTGTTGCATTTTTGTTTTTTAGAGCATGAATTGGAAAGTAGGTGTATATTTTTTATTCGAACTGGTATTCAAACGAGTTATTCGAACAGGTATTTACGAGTTAGTGGACGAGTTAGTTGAACAAGTTAGTTGAACAAACACGAACGAGTTACGAACGAACATGAACGAGCTTTTTGTTAATCGAACAAACACGAACACACATCCTGTGTTCGTTCGAACACGAAAACGAATAATCGAACATGCTTATCGAACGATTTCTAACGGGCCTGTTCGTTCATGTTCAGTTCGATTGCAGGCCTACGTCACTATCACTAAACCTCCTTCCAAGGGAGGATAAACAAACTTGATAGAGAAACAACATATAAAATTTTGAAAATACGATCTCTAACATATAATTTTTTTTTTTTTTTTTTAAAGATTTAGGATATATCATAAAATTATTTGTCCTAATATTTTTAAGATTTTAAAAATTTTTCTTTAAGAAAGAAAAAAGCTAATGGCAGGGGGTGTATGTGAATGTTTATTATTACTTAACACAAGTAATTATAATAAACATTTAATACTTTGTATAATAAAAGTAATAAATTAACACACATAAAACATTAGAGCAATGCTAGACATATAAAGAAATTTACTAAGATTTCTTGTACGAAGTGATATGGTAAGAGATGAATGGAAGAGTGAATATGATGAGTTTGACTTTTTATATTCATTCTTCCATTCATGTCCTATCACATCACTTTATACAAGAAATCTTTGTAAATTTCTTTGTACGTCTAGAATTATTGAAAACATTTTATGCTTGTAATCTACTATACCTTAATACAATTGAGTAGGAAGATGAAACAACAACTTCTTTGGTATTATCAAACAAACACTATAATTTCTCATAGCTATCAATAGTAAAGTGTCTCCGAGGAAGTTAAGTTTAATGATAAATCTCCCAGTCAAGACCGTAACATTTGATTATCAGCTTTTTTAGATTTTGGTGAGGTCGTAACATATCAAGTACCTTTTTCTCTAATTCCTTACTTGAGTCTTAATCAATGTACCCCTTGACCCCAGTCTAACCACAAGTCATCTACCTTTGCCATGTCACTTAATACTGCTTCTTATAAGCTTATGGTAACCTTTTTTAATCTTGAAATTTTAAGTTTTCCACAGAGAAATTTGAAGTTCTTTAAGATTTTCAAACTAGATGCATTGTCTTTGCCCACAACAAAATTAGATAATGTTTGAAAATTCTTCCAAATTTTCATTTCCAATGGCATATCTATTAAATCTACCCTGACAATATCAAGATGCAGTTAACTTCTTAATTTTCTAACACCAACTTAATAGCAAAACCTCTAAGTTGAATAATCATGAGTTTGTCGACTTTGGTAAACTTGTAATCTTTGTTTTCTAAAGGTTGAGGTACATCAAATATTTCAGATCTCTAATTAAATTGAGTAGCTTAATGATATTTCCATTTGTTAAAGATAACACCCTCAAATTTTTCGTTATTATTTTGTTTGTATTTTATTAGTTCCAGTTATCTAATATGAGGTTAGATAGTTTGATTTCAACTGAATATGAGAATAAATGAACTCACTGGATGCAATTTTATGTATGGTAAATTATTTGTGGTGTTGGAAAATACAAAAGAAAAAATAAATTAGACTCTAGACCTATCCTCTACTTCCTCTGATTTCTACAGAGTTTCAGTTCTATTTTGTACAAAAACTCACACTTCTTGTGCTTTCATTGATTAAAATTAGTCTGGGAACAATGCCATTGGTATAGTAAAATACAGCTGAAGTTGAAGAAGGTCTATACCTGGAGAACAAAAATGTATATACATGCACACTAAAGCATGACATGTATTGAGATATTAGGTACTATCTTCCTAGGGGAGATAGTTCAGTCTGAAAATCTGAATTGATCGATTCGATACCGCCTTTTGATTTAATATCACTACCCACCTTGTTGTAGTGAGAAAAAGAGAAAGCAGAGTGTGAGAAGAGAGAGGAGTACCCAGAGAGAGATGCAATACTAATAACCTTGTATATTGGAAGATATCAATTCATATTACAAACCACTTGATTTATACTCATTTACATAACTAATTCAGGAAGCTTCCTAATCAATTTACAAAACGTGGTGGGCAAGCACAATAGTGAGAGAGTGACAACACAACAATATAGGACCATAGGAATCTTAGTTTGTTAGAGGATTGGCGGATGGAGACACATGTCACAAGTGTTGTCTCCCTGGTGTGTTGCCATCTGTCCAAGGTCCAACTTCTTCACATTCCCCTTCAAACTAAGGTCTCTGTGTAGGACCTTAAGTTTGTTTCTCATCCATTTGAAGTGGTTCTTAGGACTTGGCTTTGTGAATATGTCCGCTACCTGTTCTTTTGATGGAATGTAGCTGACTTCAACGTCTCTATTACTCAACATTTCTTTTATAAAATGAATGTCCACCTCAATGTGTTTGGTTTTCCCGTGTAAGACAGGATTCAAAGTGAGGGTTGCGACACTAACATTATCACACCAGATTCTTGGTGTTGAAGAAATCCATACTTTTAGTTTTGAGAGCAGAGAAGTTAGCCAGGCTATTTCGGCTCCAGCTTGAGCAAAAGCTCTGTACTCACTTTCAGTGCTTGATCTGGACACCCCTCTCTGTTTCCTTGAGCTCCATGCTACTGGATTTCCATTTAACATAATACAGTAGCCTTTTGTAGACTTCTTGTCCTCAGTGTCATAAGCCCAATCTGCATTAGAGTAGGCTTGGATTTCACACTTTCGCCTTGGGTTGTAGAGAAGGCCATACTCCGAAGTTCCCTTTAAATAGCTTTGGACCCTTTTAACTGCCTACCAATAATCTTCATAAGGATGTTGTATAAGTTGACTTAACTTGTTCAAACTGTATGCAATGTTAGGTCTTATAATTTTTACATACTGCAGAGACCCTATTACGCTCCTATATAAGGAAGGATTTGGCAGAGGTTTTCCTTCGTTACTTGTGAATTTGTGCCCAGTGATCATTGGTGTAGGACACGATTTACTCAGCTCCATATGGGATTTAATAAGAAGGTCCTGGATATATTTGCATTGAGACAGATGCATTGAGGATCGTTGTCTATTTACTTCAATTCCTAAGAAGTAAGATAACTCTCCCATGTCCTTTAAAGCAAACTTGTTTTTTCATTTCTTGAACAACTTGATTTATCAAATGGCTTGAACTTCTAGTGATGATGATGTCGTCCACATACACCAAAAGGATTATTAAGTCTTTCCTTTGGCATAGGTAAAAGAGAGATGAGTCAGTTTTTTATCCTTTGAAGTCCCAGCTTTTAAGAGCTTCTGTGAGTTTGTGGAACCAGGCTTTAAGGGCCTATTTGAGTCCGTAGAGTGCCTTGTTGAGTTTGCATATGAAGTCTGGAAGTCTTGGATCCTCAAAACCTTCTGGTTGGTCCATGAAGACATCCTCGGTGAGTTCTCCATTGAGGAAGGCATTGTTGATGTCCACTTGTCTTGTTTCCCAGTTTAGTGTTGTGGCTAAGCTTAACACTGATCTGATTGTGTTACATTTCACCACAGGGCTGAAAGTCTCAGAGTAATCTACCCCTGCAGGTTGTAGAAATCCCTCAGCCACCAGTCTTGTCTTGTATCTTGACACACTTCCATCTGCATTGTGTTTTATTTTGTAAATCCACTTGCACCCCACAGTCTTGGTGTTTGAGTTTCTTGGTACCAAGGTCCAAGTTTGGTTTTTACATAGTGCAGTGAATTCATCTTTCATGGCTTCTTTCTATTTCAGATGATTCAAAGCAGCTTGAGTGCATGATAGAGTTAGGACAGTGTCAGAAGTCACTTGGAAGACCTTAGGCTTATAAATTCCAACCTTGGCTCTTGTTACCATGGGGTGTGTGTTTTTGGGAGCTTCTCCTTGAGTGGTTTCATCAGATTTTACTAGTTCATCATTGATTGCAGGGGCTTGATCATTGTCTGGAGGATTTGATTGAGCTTGATTGGATGGGTTATCATAATTTTGAGACAAAGAAGGTGATGAACTTACTTGAGGAGTTGCCGTTGGTGGACTACTCATGTTAAACCATCACACTAGTGGAGATCCATGCTATTGCAGGTTGTTAGGAATTGGGTGGTAAAGGTTGTGTTTGAAATGCTATTCAGACTTTGTGGCAGCTTGTTCATGATTTTGTTGAAGGGAAAGTCATGTTCATAAAAAACCACATCTCTAGACATGTAAACTCTACCAGTTTCATGCAAGCACATAAAGCCTTTGTGATTTGGGTTGTAGCGAATGAAGATACACTTGCTGGTGTGGAAATTAAACTTGTGTCGATTGTAGGCTCTCAGGTATGGATAGCAAGCACATCCGAAGCACCCAAGGAAGTTGTAATCGGGTCTACTTTGAGTAAGTTTTTCATAGGGTGATAGATTGTCAGTGGCTGGAGAAGGCATTCTGTTTATGAGGTATGCAGAGGTGAGGAAAGCTTCCCACCAATAATCCAAAGGCATGCTAGCTTGGGTGTTAGATTCATGAAAGTGACTCTATTTTGATGATAAAAAGACCCTATGTGTGATTAAATTGAAGTATATTGAGACAATTAAAGAATTTATGAATTTATTCACAAACATCACTTCCTAATATTTTTCGTATGAATTTATCATGTTTGGAATGATTTTGAAAAGGATATAAGTTGATATTAGGTTGTGATTTATGGATTAGGGGTGATTTTACTCGTTTATGCTGTTTAGGGTGTAAACTGTCATATTTATGAGGGTTGATTTTTTCACTTTTCAATCATGCAGGGACCAAAGTAATATTTTGAGTTTGCCTATAAAAAGAAAATGAAAGGTCGTGTTACAGGGGAGGCTGTTCACCTAGTTTTCTGGTGAGCTCCGGCGACCCTTCATCTCCCTTTTTGGCAGCCTCCGACATCGGTTCTTCTTCCCCGTCCACCAATCAGATCATCTCGCATCACCATCGCAAATCATGTCGTATTTTCTGCCGTGACTCTTCATCTTACAGCCATGATTTTGCCATTTTCCAGTGAATTTTGGCTATGTTTAGGCTCCCTGGTGGTCGATCTATCTTCCCCATGGTCGGATCTATCCTTTGCAAGCTTTACTGCCGCAAAAACTGGCAGAATCCGCCATCTAACCGCTGCGTTTCTTCATCTTCCAGCTGTGATCTCGCTCATTTCCAGTGACCTTTCATCTCCCCAGGACCTGATCCGAACTCCCCATCATCAGAGCTTTCCATCGATACCTTCGAATCCCATTTTTGCTACCATTTTTCGGAAGCCCCGTCGAAAAATTAACATTTTCCTGCGAGTACGACTGGTTGTATTTTGGGTTGTTTGTTGGTCGTTTGCACCCATTCTTCACATCATATCGCTTTCGGTTACTTCCTCTCCACCATGATCAGTTTTGTTTCCACTGTTTCAGCCTCCGTCATCACCACCATAAGCGGCTGAGTTCCCGGTTGTCTGTTACGGTGTAGGCGAGATCGAGATTGACTCCATTGCTCTCCTCATCAGCTCTCGACTAGTTGGATGAGCTTGAATGTTGGACATTTGATTAAGTTTCTTGTATTCAGATTATATTTGTTTTTGTTTCAGTTTGTTTGCGATGCTTTAATATTATTTTGATGCTTGAAGTGTTGAATTGATAATGTCCATTGAGAACGTTTATTGATATATAACTTTTCGCATAATTGAATATCGGTTTGAGATTATTGAATGTTGATTATGACTTTAAACTGCTTCAATACTGATTGCAACCAAGTTGTATTAGCGTTTAATATCATTTCTACTAGGAATGCACTTGTTGTGTAATTAGTTGATTGGATGATATAAGTTGATAGGTTGTACTTGTTAACATTGTACCAACTAGTGGTGTTTAAGGGTTTAGCGTTTTTTAGTTAGTCGATGATAATCTTTAACCAATCGATCTGTAACTAAGACGACGGGGAGACAGGATATATTATACCTAGATTTTTGGGAGATATTTTTATTGATTTGCCTAGCCTCGTAGGTTTAGGAAATTGAAGAGTGAGGAGAGAAATTGTAAGAGTTGGTCTTGAGTCAAACCGAACCCGTAGCGGCAACGCTTTTAATATTATGTTTTAGTTAGCAATTTATTTGATGCTTTTTAATTTCTTGCAAGTAATTAGTTTCCTTAGTTTTAATCAATTGTTTTGCCAATTTCTCTTTCGTTAACTCAAATATACATTAGGTCGTTAGTCTTGCTCTTTGTGGATTTGACCCTGCTTACCGCTAACTATGGTATTTAGGTTTAATTTTGTGGCCATGACGACCGGTTCGACATTGGGCTAAGAGGGTTAGACCAGTTTCTACAAGGTGCCTATGCTTCCTTTCTATTTTGCCATTTTGATTGTGAGTATGTGGGCAGGAGAATCTATGGACAATTCCATTTTCTTTGAGAAAATGTGAAACAGCAATGAACTCCCCTCCCATATTTGTTTGAATGGTTTTTATAGGCTTGTTGAATTGTTCTTCTGCCATGGTTTTGAACTATTTAAAAACATCTACAGCCTAGGATTTTAGAGTGATAAGATAAAGCCATATGTATCTTAAGTAATCATCTAGGATACTAAGGTAGTACCTAGCTCCATTGGTTGCAGATAAGGGTGTTGGACCCCATAGGTTAGCATGAATTAGACCCATAAGATGACTTGAATTTTTCTAAGAATTCAGGTAGTGAATTTCATGCATTTTCCCTAGCCTACATGCTTGGCAGAAATTTAGATGAGACCTCTTGCTGAGATTTATGGGAGATGCAATGTTGCATTGCTTGAACCAGCATCTTATCATCAAGCAACTAAGTCAAAGGAATGAAGACTTGCTATGAAGGAAGAGTTGTCCATGATAGAAAAGAATGGAACATGGGAACTTGTGGAGAAGCCTGCTAGGAGGAAAGTGATCCAGGTAAAGTGAATCTTCAAGAAAAAAACTGAATCTTGATGGTTCAGTTTTGAAGCACAAAACCAGGTTTGTTGTGAAAGGGTTTGTACAACAACATGGTGTGGATTTCCAAGATACATTTGCCTCGGTTGCAAGACATGATATAATTAGGTTAGTTCTAGCTTTGGCAGCCCAATTCAAGTGGCAAGTGTATCAAATGGATGTTAAGTCAGCTTTCTTGAATGGTTGGTTGGATGAGGAGATCTTTGTTGAACAACCTGAGGGACATGAAATCAAGAGGAAAGAAGACCAGGTGTACTTACCGAGGAAGGCCTTATATGGCCTGAAACAAGCTCCAAAAGCTTGGTACAGCAGATTCAATGACTATCTAGTCAGCCTAGGTTATGCAAGAAGCCCCAATGAGCATACTTTGCATGTAAAAAAGCCAATAAAGATGTGATTATGGTTTCCTTGTTTGTTGATGATTTATTGGTGACAGGAAACAATGCAATGCACAAAGAATTTGAGATGATTGATTTGGGAGTGATGACTTACTTCCTTGGAATGGAAATCCATCAATCTCAAGATGGCATTTTCATTTGTCAAAAGAGATATGCTAATGAGCTGCTTAAGAAATTTGGAATGGATGAATCCAAGTCAGTTGCCACACCTTTGGTGCAAAATCAAAGGCAATGCAAAGATGATGGAGCAGTCCTGATGGATGAGACAGATTATAGGAGAATGATTGGGAGCTTGTTATATTTAATAGCAATAAGGCCTGATCTCATGTTTACAATTAGTCTCCTATCAAGATTTATGAGCAAACCAAGTGAGGAACATCTTAGAACAGCCAAAAAGGTGCTCAAATTCATTAGAGGAACTGCAGATCATGGAATCTGGTTCAGGGAATCTAAAAATTTCAGATTGATAGAGTATGCAGACAGTGATTGGGGAGGCTCTTGTGATGATATGTGAAGCACATTAGGGTATGTATTCCTACTGAATTATGGTGCATTTTTTTGGTCTTCCAAGAAGCAAGAAGCAATTGCACAATCCACTGCAGAGGCTGAATACATATCAGCTGCAGTTGTAGTAAATGAAGTTATTTGGTTGAGAAATTTGCTAGCTGATATAGAGGTAAAACAGGGTGAGCCTACTGAAGTTTTCTGTGATAATCAATCGACTGTTGCTATGGCTAAGAATCTAGTCATGCATGGTCAAACTAAGCATATAAAAATCAAGTTTCATGCAGTGAGGGAGGCTGAGCAATCCAGAGAAATCCGATTGACACACTACAAAGGGGAAATGTAATTAGCTGACATATTTACTAAGTCCCTAGGTAAGTCCAAGTTTGAAGACATGAAGCTTAAACTTGGTGTCTCAAGCAAAAATATCAAGGAGGAGTGTTCAAAGGAGCGATATTTTGCTTGAAGCAATATTTTGGATTAAACTGGAGCTGTGTTCTGGCGGCAAAGGAAAAAGTTTGAAGTTTGGAAGCTGGTCTGGAGCAGTTCACGTAGCTAATCTGTAGGCATGCTAAAGTGATGTATTTTGGTGAATTCAGCATGTCTTTGGTTGTCAACTTTGTATCTTATTAATGTGATGTAATCAGAGTTGCTAAGAATATATGGTTAGGATAATATTTTGGAGTAAAATATGTTTAATGGTTAGGTGCAATAGTGTCTATATGTGTATAAAGTTCTACTGTAACTTTTAGTTTGTGTAATGAAAACATAACAAGTCTTTCCTCTCCCTTGTTCATCATCCTTTTCTCTCCCGTAAGACCACATTCTTTTAAACACATTAAATCTTCTAAATCAAATCCAGTATTTTGCCCACAATAAAATTAGATAATGTTTGGAGGCATGTCAAATCTTTCATTCCTAAAGGCATCTCTGATATTAAATTTGCACCTGATATATCAAGATAGCGTAGATTGATCAAATTCTTCATCTTGGAAGGTAGCTTTAAGAGATAGCAACAATCAGCTAGTAACAAAATCTGCAAGTTGTACAACGAACTTGTTGAGTTAGGTAAATGTCTAATCTTAGTTTGAGATAGGTTGAGGTACCTTAAATGTATCAAGCATCCTAATGAATCTGGCAGCTTAGTGATGTAATATGTTGTTAAAGATAGCACTCTTAATTTTTTTAACTTCGGCATCAATTCATAAAGAAACATTGAAGTTATGTAACGAGTACCATCTTCGTCTAGTTGCATTGGCAAGAATGTCGTCAAACGCTTAACTTTATGGAAGACTTCAAATTTCTTTTTCTTATCATAAAAACCACAAACATAAGAAGAGTGACAAATCCCCAATATCTTCCTGGTCACCAATTCATCCTTTAGCCTGAAACATGTTTTTCCAGAAACTGGTTGAGCTAGATCATTGACAAGATCGTGCATTACAAATTTGGTGTTATCCCTACTTGATTATTGAAAAAATGATATAAAGTACATACCACCTTCCTCTTCTGGTGGTTTGTTATTTGATGGTTGAATAAGACCTTCTGACATCCATAAAAAGACAAGTTGCTTCTCCATGAACTCAAAGTTTTTTGGTGAAATAGCACAATATCCAAAGCATCTTTTTATATTTGAAGGAAGATGGTAGTAGCTTAGTGTTGGAAACTATGTGTATATATATATAGTGTAAAGGATAAAGGGTATATTTGTAATTATTTAGTGTGTGTATATATTTGTGTTAGGTTGTACTGTTGATATTAAGTGAAATATAGAAAATAACATGGTATCAGAGCTCTGGACGCGTAAACCCTAAACCCATTTGTGTGGTTCTGCTTTCGACCCCCTTCCCCGTGCTTTCTGAGTGCCGACCCCCTTCCCTGTGCTTTCCGGTGAGTGCTGACCCCTTCCCCGTGCTTTTTGACGACGTCTAACCCCTTTCCTCTGTTTTTCGACGATGTCTGACCCCTTCCCTCTGTTTTTTGGCGACGTCTAACCCCTTCCCTTTGTTTTTCGAAGACGTCTGACCTCTGTGTCTGTTTTTCGACGACGTGTTTCTGTTTTCTTGCAACATCCTCTGTTCTTCGTTGTTTCCCTTTTTTTTTTTCAGGCGTGATTCTGATTTTTGGTTTGGTGCAGTAAGTCTCTCTTCTCTGATTGTTCGTTTGGTGTAGTAAATTTTTGTTTGTCAAAATGGGAATGCTTTGTGTTGGCTTGGAGTTGAAAATGTGATACCAGAGTTGTTATGAATCCTCGTGGTTTGAGTTGTTGTGTTTGCTTGGGTTGCTTGCTGTTGAGATTGTTATGAATCTGTAGAGTTACGAGTTCTTTGCTGGACAGGATGGCAGCGGACGGTAAGAAGATGGTGACTAAAATTGTCACTTCCTCCACCAAAATTACTGATCAGAAATTATTAGGAAAAAGGAATTATATTCAATGGAAGCGGATTATCCAACGATATGTGTCCAGCATTGATATGGGGGACCATTTAACCGAGGATCCACCTGAGAAAACAGAAAATGATAATAAAACTCAAAAAAGATGGCTCATGGAAGATGATAAGCTCTTAATCAGATTCAAAACACTCTTGATTCGTCCGTGGATGATGTGATTGGTCATTGTGATACAGTTAAGCAGTTATGGGAGTATCTAGAGTTCTTGTATGCTGGTAAACAAGACTTGTCTCATGCCCACAAATTATTATTGAAGATCTATCGAGCAAATATGCAAGAGAAGACATTGCTCCAATATTATACAGAGATAAAATAAGCCTTAGAAGAAAAAAGGGCTATGTTTCCTATCCCTACTGACGTGAAAATGATGCAAGCACAAGAAGAACAAGTGGTAGTGCAATGTTTTCTAGCTAGGTTGAGACCGGAATATGAGATAGCTCATACACAACTTCTTACAGGTGAGACACTTCCCTCTCTTACGGATGTCTTTGCTCCCCTTCTTAGAGTTAGTAAGGGGAAAGATCGAGGAGTGTCTAAGGACAAAGAAACCCGTAAGGATCCTAATGTTGATTATACGGCCCCAGCTAGCATGAAGTCTGGTGATGGCAAAGGTAACAAAAGGACAAGTCGTGATCCTAGGAACAATCATGGTAATGGCCCTCGTACTTGCTTTCACTGTGGTGCTGAGGGTCACATAAAGAAAAATTGTTGGAAGCTCCATGGCAAGCCCCTGAATATGCAAGACACTCAGAAGTTTGCTCATGTTGTAACTTAAGATGGTCTCTTACCCACCCCATCACAGGTTACTATCTCCGCAGCAGAATATGCTTGTCTCACTCAGAATTCTTGCTCTCAGTCATCCATTCCATCAACTACCATTACTTTAACCCAGTTAGGTAATCCTAACGCCTGTTTGTCCATTTCTAGTAGTAACTGGGTCATTGATTCTGGTGCTACCCACCATATGATAGGCGATACAGGTATTCTCTCCTCATTTACACCTTCTTCCAATTTGTGTTCGGTTACCTTAGCCAACGGGTCTACTGCACCTACTATTGGATGTGGACTGCCCATCTCAACAAATCTATGTCTCTTTCCTCTGTTAGTGCCTTCCTGATTTTCCCTTTAATCTTTTATCAATTAGTCAAATTACTAATGCATTCAATTGTGGTGTTTACTTTTTTCCTACTCATTATATATTTCAGGATCTTGGGACGAGGAGGATTATTGGTAAGGGTTGTGTATCAGGTGGCCTGTATATGCTCGATGATGTCTCCACTCCTGTCTCTCAACCTATTGCGTGTACCAGTGATCATCTCTACCCATACTACATGGTCGCCTTGGTCATCCTCCCCTTCCCATTTTGAAAAGGCTGTGTCCTAGTGTAGGGTCAGTGTCACACCTTGAGTGTGAGGCGTGTCAGTTTAGAAAACACCATAAAGTGTCCTATAGCCCTAGGATAAACAGGAGAGCCACAGCCCCTTTTGATGTTATACACTTTGATGTTTGGGGTCCTTGCCCTGTGTTGTCTAAGTCTGGATATAGATATTTTGTTATTTTTGTGGATGATTTTTCACGTGTAACTTGGTTGTACTTTATGAAAAATCGTTCTGAACTTTTCTCCATATTTTGTACCTTTTATGCTGAAATACAAAGTCAATTTACTTCATCTATTAAAATTCTCAGAAATGATAATGCCAAAGAATATTTTTCTGCTCCTTTCTCTTCCTTTCTGTCTACTAGAGGTATTATTCATCAGTCATCATGTGTTTATACACCTCAGCAAAATGGAGTTGCTGAACGCAAAAATCGTCATTTATTAGAAGTCACTCGTACTCTCCTTTTTCACATGAAAGTCTCTATAGAATTTTGGGCAGATGCTATCTCTACAGTATGTCACTTGATCAATCGCATGCCTTCTTCTGTTTTGGGTGGTCAAATCCCATTCTCCATTCTTTTTCCATCACATCCTTTATTCTCTCTTCCTCCTAACGTGTTTGGGTGCACGTGCTTTGTTCAAGATGTTAGACCTCATGCATCCAAATTTGAACCTAGGTCCCTTAAGTGCATATTTGTGGTTATTCCTGATATCAGAAGGGTTATCGCTGTTTTTCTCCTGTCCTAGGTAAGTACCTTATCGCAGCTGATGTTTCCTTTTTTGAAAACACTCTATATGTTGAGTCCTCCACTTCATCTACTTCTCTTGAAGCACCCCCTGATGATCTTCTTATTTACCACATTATCCATCATAGTCCTCTACCATCTTGTCCTTCTATCACTCAGGTATACTCTTGCAGGGTTCACCAGCACCATGAGACACCTGCAGCAACATCGATCCACTACCTCTATCAACTGCCTCGCCATCTGATCCGGTTCCTCCATCCTTTGACCATGATCATGATCTTCCCATTACCCTTTGTAAAGGTTAGCGCTCTTGTACCTATCCTATCTCCTCATTTGTTTCCTATCACTCTCTATCTTCATCTTCCAAGTCTTTTATTGCCTCTTTAGACTCCGTGTCTGTTCCCAACTCTATGTCTGAAGCAATTGCTCATGATGGGTGGCAAAGGGCTATGGAATAAGAGATGTTGGCTCTAGAACATAATGATACATGGGTTCTAATGGGGTTGCCTGCAAATAAAAAGGCTATTGGGTGCAAATGGGTTTTCACAGTGAAGGCTAATCCCGATGGGACTGTGGCTCGGTTGAAAGCTCGGTTGGTTGCTAAAGGTTATGCCTAGACGTATTGTATTGATTATTCTGAGACATTCTCCCCAATGGCTAAAATGACCTCTGTCCGACTATTCATCTCTCTTGCAGCTTCATATCGTTGGCCTCTTCACCAACTTGATGTAAAAAATGCCTTTTTACATGGTGATCTTCTTGAAGAGGTTTACATGGAGCAACCTCCGGGGTTTGTTGCTTAGGGGGAGTCAAGAAAGGTATGCAAACTAAGCAAATCTTTATATGGTTTAAAGCAATCTCGACGGGCGTGGTCTGAGAGGTTTAGCAAAATGGTGACTCAGTTTGGTTTACATAGGAGTGCTTATTATCACTCTGTCTTTTATAAGTAATCTAGTTCTGGCATCATTCTTTTGGTTGTTTATGCTGATGACATTTTAATCACTGGCAGTGATGATGTTGGCATTCAGAGTTTGAAAAACTGTTTGGCTTCCAAATTTCACACAAAAGACTTGGGTACTTTAAGGTATTTTCTCGAAGTTGAGGTTTCTTGGAGTAAGAAAGGGATCTTTCTTTCTCAGCACAAGTATGTGTTAGATGTGTTGACCGAAATGGGTCTAAGTGAGGCTAAGCCTTGTGACACTCCTATGGTTCCTAATGTGAGATTGAATGCTGAGGATGGAGAGATGTTTGGTGATCCAAAGAGGTATAGATGGATAGTTGGAAAGTTAAACTACCTTACAATAACCCGTCTAGATATTGCTTTTTCAGTGAGTGCGGTGAGTCAGTTTATGTCATCTCCTAGGACATCTCCTAGGACATCTCATTCGGATGCGGTCCTCCATATTTTTAGGTATCTAAAAGGAGCCCCTGGACGTGGAATTCTTTACAGTGATCATGGTCATAATAAAGTAGAAGGTTTTTCAGATGCTAATTGGGCAGGATCCTTTGTGGATAGACGGTCTATGACTAGGTTTTGTGTTTTTGTTGGAGGAAATCTTATTTCTTGGAAAAGTAAGAAGCAACCGGTTGTAGCTAGGTCTAGCGTAGAGTCTGAATATCGGGCTATGGCACAAGTTACATGTGAGCTCATATGGACAAGACATCTTCTTAGAGAAATTGGGTTTGGTGACCCAAGGACTATGGACTTGTGGTGTGACAACCAAGCAGCCATACATATAGCAAACAATCCAGTCTTTCACGGGAGGACTAAGCATATAGAAGTGGATTGTCACTTTGTACGAGAGAAACTTGAACAAAAGTTAATTGCTACTAATCATGTTAGGACAGGAGAACAACTAGCTGACATTTTCACGAAGTCTCTAGTTGGTAAAAGGGTAACCTATATTTGTAACAAGCTGGGCATGATAGATATATATGCTACAGCTTGAGGCGGAGTGTTACAAACTATGTGTATGTATATATAGTGTAAAGGGTAAAGGGTATATTTGTAACTATATAGTGTGTGTATATATTTGTGTTAGGTTGTACTGTTGATGTTAAATGAAATATAGAGAATAACACTTAGTTTTGATACTGAGAGAATTTTGTCAACTTCATCAAATGAGTTCCAGTTTTTGCTTAATATATCTTCCCATTCATCACGTCTTTGCTTGGAGTAGAGAAGACCAACAAGAATCCTTGCAGCCAAGGGCAAGCCTCTGCACATGGCAATAACTTTCTCACGTTTCCACTCCAAATTTGAAACTGCACCAATACCTCTAGTCTGGAATGCATGCTTAGCAAATACGGACCAAAAATCATCATCTGACAGGGGCTTTAAACTGTGACCTTCATTGGATCCAGTCATGACTGATACAACTTCGAAGTCACGAGTAGTCACAATTATTCTACACCCTGGTGCTCCAATTTTAAAGGCAGATTTCAGGTACTCCCAGTCGCTGTAGTTCTTGTTCCAGACATCATCCAAAATAAGCAAGAATTTTTTCCGGTCAAGTTCATCTTTCAGTTTCCCATAAACTCGACCCGAAGTCTCGTCATCACAAGACTTGGACGTGATCGACTCAATAATTGCCTTGGAGATTCCTAGAGCATCAAAGTCACTAGCGATGCAAATCCATGCTCTTGGGGGGAAATCGTTCACTGCTTTATCATTGTACACCTCCCGAGCTAGTGTTGTTTTGCCAATTCCTCCCATGCCGATGATGGGTATTATGCGAAACTTGTCATCACCTGGTTCATCCTGAAACACAATTTCAAGTATTTTGGCTTTATCATCATCCCTTCCATAAATGGCAGGTTCAATTGGCAGCCATCCACTGGTTGGCTTTGGGTATGCAGCACCTGATGGGCCTCCGAAGTTCGCTCTGGGTAACGCAAGAAATCTTATTCTTGCATCGAGATCTTCCAACCCCAAATCGATCTCTTCTATCTTGGACCTCAAACTGGCATTGAACTTGATAGGATGTGGAGTCAAACCAGTGAAACAATCTGGGATGCAATTCTGTTCCCTGCTGATGCTAGGATGACGTTCTGCCGTCAATTTACGGCCTGAAGTGTCAGTAGCGAACTCATCCAGTATATCGTCGACATCATAAACCAAGTCTCGGAGATCTTCCAGCCACATTTCAGAAACAGAGTCCTTGGGATCAAGTTGCTTGTCCTCTAAGCCGCTGAGCACTGCCTCAATCCACCTGAAGTTTTTCTCCCACTTTTTCAGCTTTGACCGTACCCCCTCTTCACTCGCAAACTGCAGCAACTCCGGGGATGTCAATCTTTGAAACAACACCGAAACGAAAGCAGAGAGAAAGAGCTCCCCTACAGGCATGGTTTTGGTCGTCTGCGGAAAGGATGGTGATCAGCAAACAGCCATAAACAAAATTCAACAATAAGAAAAAGTGCTTGATACGAAGTATTTAATACGTGAGAAAACTAGCGGTCAGAAAATAATATATTAATTGTTTTAAAGAAATAAGTAATGACTCTATTCTTAGTTAATGTTCACTTTAATGTTTCCATGTGAAGTCAGTGAACTGCAAATTTACGTTGATCACATGATCCAAGAACCAGGTATCTTTAATATTTGTTCAGGCTAAAAAATTAATGGTTGGCCCTCTCAATAACCAAGAACTATTGCATTATTTGAAGGCGAATTAAATTCTTAGACTTGTTCAAATGGCAGACGTAGAACATACATTTAAATATAATTAATTAAAGCGCCCTGATCTTGGATTCAATAATAAGATGCTCACAACTAAGCTTCATTATGATTATAATGATGTATTAATAAACCAAATATCCATTCCCAGAATGCCAATTGCGATTTGCAGAAAGAGATTAGTGGTGCAAATGTAAGATAGGCAGAAGGGAATCAGAGCAAATACATTTCCCAATAGAGATGGCAAAGACTGCCATTAACAAATCTAAACTGGCTACTACAGAACATTTCAACCCAAACAACCGCCGGTTGCTCGCTTCACATTTCGTATAGAAACTGTCATTACAAGCTTATAAATAATATGGCCTAATAATACAAGAATGTCATTTGAGAGATAATGTTCTCACCAAATGCTTGAACCAACGACTGTCATTTGTGAATGTAACTATGGAAAAAGATACCCTTTGTAAAACCGATTATTTAGCAAAAATTGAAGTAGAGATTTCTACAGAATTTCAGAGTTAGAGCTGGAAAGACTGAGCGAATATGAGAGAAAATTTTAACAAACATAGACACCAATAACCATGAATGGTATCAAAAATGAATGATAATGAATTTGAAGGGAAGAAGATGGACTCTAATGTTTTCAGAAATGGTTGATAAAATTAATTAAGCTTGTCTCAGTCTATAACTACCCTTAATATTTTCTTATTATTCTTCATTTTTATTCTCTTTATAAATCAAAAGTAGTTAGTGGAGCTTCCCATGAATATCGACTGCAGGCATTTAATACATGTGCATTCTCATGTCCCAATAATAAAATAGGATCTAACATATAAAATGATTAACAAATGATGAAAAAAAAAAAAAAAAACAAATGACACCAGGAGTCTTTAGGTACGTATATATACAAAATAAAAAATACATGATCATAACCAAAGAGTTTCATATGCCTTATGAAAACAATTTTTTTTCCAACCACTACAAGATTTTGGACATATCGTAAAATTATATGTCCGAAATGTTTCTTTAAGGAAAAAAAATAAATAAATAAAAAGCAAATGACAGAGGGTGTAAGTGAAAGTTTATTATTACCTTAGCACAAGTGATAATAAACATTTAAATACTTGTAATAATAAAAGCAAATATAAACATTTAAATATGTACAGAATAAATTATTTTATTGTAAAGTTTGTTTCATTAGTTAGATGCTTAGCTGTAAAGCAGTTAGTTTGTTAGATTAGTCACGTTTTTAGTTAGCTACAGTTCCTTGTATATATACAGCAGTTGTTACTTTACTTAATAACAGAATATACATCTTTACCAAAACCTTTTACTATGTAAAGCATGCGTTACTCTGTTCATGGTATCAGAGCGATAGATCCTTCACGAAATCATTGATTTTCTGGTTTTGTGACAGACTATTGCTTCTAGTTGACATGGAACCTGGTATAAGGAGCTCGGATCTTCAAAGTGAAGCAACAATGGAACCTGATTGATGCGACGAGGATAAAATATACGAAGTGGAGATCCTCTTTTTCTGCAAAACTCTGATCATCCAGGTATGATCCTTGTCTCAACTCCATTAATGGAAAAGAACTACTTGTCTTGGAGTCGTTTGATGAAACTCGCATTAGGAGCTAAAGGTGAAGTTAGGGTTTATTAATGGACAATGTAAGATGCCTGATGAAAGTTCTCCAACATTTGATCAATGGAGGAAGGTAGATTGCATGGTTACTTCTTGGATTTTGAATTCAATTTTACGAGAGATAGTTGAAGCTTTCCTGTATACAACCTCTGCAAAGGATTTGTGGAAGGAATTGGAAGAAAGATTCGGTGAATGTAATGGACCTTTTCTATATCAAATCCAAAGGGATATTAGTTCAATTAATCAGGGAAATATGCCAGTAGTACAATACTACACAAAACTGAAGAAGTTATGGGATGAATTGACGTGTTTGATGCCTATACCACAGTGTAGTTGTGGAGCAGCTAAATCGGTGGCATAAATTAATTCTTTTAATCATTTGATGCAGTTCCTTATGGGATTGAATGATAGCTTTGATCATGTTCGAAATCAGATTTTGGTCATGGATCCCTTACCCACTATTAACAAGGCATACTCAATGATCTTGCGAGTTGAAAAAGCAGAGGTACATGTAGCATTTGCAGATAATCTTGAAAATAGTGCTATGTTTGCAAAAGCACAGGGTGTTAAGATAGGATACAAGAGGAAGGATACGATTAAGAAGTCGGAGAGACATTGTGATTTATGCAATAACAATGGGACATACAAAGGAAACATGTTTTAAGCTTCATGGTTATCCTGATTAGTACAAAGATTTGAAGGAACAAAAGGGAAAGACTCAACACAAGAGTTATGCAAATATGGTGATACACCTCTGGAAGCTGGAAAGGAACTTGGCAATCTTGGGCCCAGTGGGGAACAACAATATCGGAATTAATCCAACAAGAGTTGGCCAAGCTTATGAAAGGAAAGGCATTAGCTGATGGCTCTATAATTGATTTTGCTCATTTCACTGACTTTGCAGGTATTGGTCTAACACAAGCATTAAGTTCAATTGAATTTTTAAGTTCAGGATCTTGGATTATAGATACAGGAGCCTCGAGTCATATGTGTAATAATCTTGCCTTGTTTAACACCTATAATTCAATTCATAAACCCACACCCGTATACTTACCTGATGGATCTATTAATTTTGTCAAACACATAGGAAAAGTCTTGTTGCAACAAGTCACTTACTGAAGTTTTACATATTCCAAATTTTAAGTTTAACTTGCTTTCAGTAAATAAACTTTCAGAGTCCCCACTCATCAAGTTTGTTTTTTACCCTACTCACTGTATCTTACAGGACCTGCAGACTGAGGCAGTATTGGCAATTGGCAAGTTAGTGGGAAGATTATACATTCTAGATAAATTCTCTTTTAGCCAAGAAACTATTAAAACCTTTTCTTCACAGTTTATATCTAGGCCTGAATTACCTGTTAATACACATGCTTGTAACACCTTCTGTTTTGCCACTAATAATGTACCATCATCAACTATATGGCATCAAAGATTAGGCCATCCATCACATGATATTCTTAATAAAGTTTCTGTTGTTAAACATTCTGACCTAGCAACTTTTATTTGTGATGTATGTCCACTATCAAAACAACATCGTTTACCTTTCCCTCTTAGCATAACTTACTCTCTCACGGCTTTTGAATTGATTCATATTGACATTTGGGGACCTTATAGAGTAGCCACACTTATAGGGGCATATTATTTTTTAACTATAGTTGATGATTTCAGTAGAGCTACTTGGACTTTTCTTTTAAGTCATAAGAATCAAGTAGTACATAAATTGACTACATGCTTTAGAATGATTAAAAATCAGTTCTCCTTGTCCATTAAAAGAATTCAAACTGATAATGGAACTGAATTTCTTAGTAAAGATTGTTAGAATCTTTTCCTTGAACATGGACATCTTACATCAAAGATCATGCACTTATACACCCCAGCAAAATGGATTAGTTGAAAGGAAACATAAACATTTGCTTCAAGTAGCTATATCCCTTATGTTTCAATCAGCTCTCCCTAAACACTTTTGGGGGGAAGCCATACTCACAGCCACTTATATCATTAACAGATTGCCCACTCCAGTTCTCAAATGGAAAAACCCTTATGAAATACTTTTCCATAAACCTCCAGATTACCTTTTCCTCAGAACATTTGGATGCCTATGTTTTGCTACTAACACTCATCCTTATAAAGATAAGTTTGCCCCTAGAGCTTATAAATGTGTTTTCCTAGGATATAACAGTGGTCATAAAGCCTACAAAATGTTTGATATTCAGTCTAAAACAGTGTTTATGTCTAGGGATGTCATTTTTCATGAGCATTCTTTTCCTTTTAAACAAAATAGCCTTACATCAACAATTGTGTCTTTACCTCAAATTCCTATTACTGAAAATCATTACTATACTACTAATCATACAGAATTACCTTCTCCTCTTTTGTCCTCTTCTATAGACTCTTCACCCTCACCAATTATCCCTCTTATACGACGCAGTACCAAGACATCAAAACCACCTGCTTGGTTAGCAGATTTTGTCTCTAATGTTCTTACTTGTCCATCAACTTCCCACGCCCACCCTTTCTTGCTCAATCTGCTTTCTTCACCACATACACCTCCCACATTTCCATATTTGCAATCACCCCATTTTTACTTCATCATATATGTTTTCTTGGCAAATGTATCTAATGTCCAAGAACACGCTTCTTATAATCAAGCTAGACTTAATGCTCGGTGGAGTAGGGCCATGCAACATGAAGCTTGAGGCTTTAGAAGCAAATCATACAGAGGTTAACCTCTTTACTGCGGGGAAAGAAAGCCATTGGTTCACGATGGGTTTATAAGATCAAACTTCAATCAAGATGGTTCAGGTTTATAGGTATAAACCCGATTAGTTGCCAAGGGTTACAACCAAGTAAAAGGTGTTGACTATTTTGATTCTTTTTCTCCTGTAGCAAAATTAGTTCTTGTGCAATTTTTTCTTGCTATGGCTACTGCAAAATTCTGGCCTATTCATCAGCTTGACATTAATAATGCATTTTTGCATGGCTATCTTGATGAAGAAGTATATATGTTACCACCTGCTGGTTATGATATCTGGTTGGACCAAATCAGGGTTTGTTGTCAGAAACGATCTTATACGGTTTGAAACAGGCTTCCAAGACAATGGAATAATGAGTTTACTTCTCAGCTAATTACTTATGGTTTTACTCAGTCTACTCATGATACTTGTTTGTTTGTTAAATCTACTGACTTTTCCTTTATTGCTCTTTTAGTATATGTTGACGATGTCATTATTCTAGGTTCTTACGAAAATGACATTCTTCTTTGTGAAGAAGTTCCTTCATGATCAGTTTACCATAAAAGATCTTGGATATGCCAAATATTTCCATGGTCTTGAGATTGCTCGGTCCTCAGAGGGTACTTACATAAATCAGAGAAAATATGCTATGGATATTATTACTGATGTAGGCTTATCTCGTGCCAAACCTGCTACAACTCCTTTACCTAAAGGCTTCAAGTTTTATTCTACTGAGGATACTTTATTTGCTAATCCTGATCAATATTGTAGATTGGTTGGCTGACTTCTTTATCTTTGCTTCACCCGACTGATCTTGCTTATGCAGTTCAACAGCTTAGTCAACATGTTCAACGTCCCTGCACTCATCATTGGGAAGCTGCTATTCATGTTCTTCGTTACCTGAAGGGTTGTCCTTCCAAAGGCTTGTTTTTCCACGCAAGACTCTTTTCGTTTAGAAGCATTTTGTGATGCAGATTGGGCTTCTTGTCCCAACTACCGGAAAGTCTTTAACTGGTTATTGTGTTTATCTTGGTTCTTCTCTCATCTCTTGGAAAACCAAGAAGCACTTGTCTCAGGATCTTACTGCTGAATATCGCGCCTTGCCTCTACTGTTTGTGAATTACAATGGATTTCCTATATTCTTCAGGACTTCCATGTTCATTTTCACCTTCCTATTCCTCTCTGGTACGATAATCAGGCTGCCCTCCATATCACTACCAACCCTGTTTTCCATAAGCGCACCAAGCATCTTGAAATTGATTGTCATTTGGTTCGCAATCAATTTAAGGCTGGTTTTGTCCATCCTCAACACATTCCTTCCAAGTTGCAGGTTGCCGACATTTTCACCAATCCTTAGCTGGTCCTTTGTTTCATCAATTTACTTCCAAGTTGGGGTTGCTGGATTTCCATCAAGTTCCAACTTGAGGGGGGATGTACAGAATAAATTATTTTATTGTAAAGTTTGTTTCATTAGTTAGATGCTTAGCTGTAAAGCAGTTAGTTTGTTAGATTAGTTTGTTAGATTAGTCACGTTTTTAGTTAGCTATAGTTCCTTGTATATATACAGCAGTTGTTACTTTACTTAATAACAGAATATACATCTTTACCAAAACCTTTTACTCTGTAAAGTATGCGTTACTCTGTTCAAAATACTTGCAATCTACTTACCTTAACACAATTAAGTAATTGAAGTAGAGATTCCCCCAAAATTTCAGAGACTGAGCAACTACAAGATAATTTCTGAAAGAGAGATCGAGAGTGAAAAATTAACTATCACAGACAAAAAATAATCATGACCGGAAGAAGATGGACTTCATCAACTTAATTGATGTTTTCAGAAATGGTTGATAAAATTAATCAAGCCTGTCTCAGTCTATAACTACACTTTATATTTTCTTATGGTTGTCACCTATCATTTTACTATGAAATGTAAATATGAACAATACTAAATCAAAAAACCAAAAACATAAGGAAAAACAAATATTTAGTTACTTGTAGTTAAGGTACTTACCTCAACACACTAAGAAAGTTAAGAATTGAATTTTTGAGAGAATTTGAGAGAGTTAGAGGGTGTTCTGAGAGAATAAGAGAGAAGTAAGAGATGTATATTTTTATGTAAGAAATTTGTGATAGAATAACAATTTTATGTACCATGAAACAAGCTGTGTCATAATATAAAATGTGATTATTTTAAACAAAGTAGGTTGATAAGTTAAAGTAATTAACGTGGGAAAAAATAGTTTTGAAGAAATAAAGAATGCCTCCAATCTTAATCTTCCTTCTTCCATGTGGACTCAGTCAACTCCATGTTTAAAATCTCTCTGCGGATCTGTATATATAAAATATGTCAATTAATCTTATGATCACGTTTGATTCTCTTTTTTTTTTAATTTGACCTTGTGCAAGAAAATCGGGAAAAAGGAATCTTAGATTTGTTGATTTGTTGTAGATCACAAATTGATGACAGATGTGATAAGAAGGCCTTTTTTTTTTTTTTAATTCATGGGGCGCTGCAGTTGCCGGTCTTGGATTGGATAATGCTAATGTCCTGTAATTACAGAGTACTCTGTTCGACTTTGTTTTGTTTGTATTTCTACAGAGTTTCAGTTATATTTTGTACACACGCTCACCTTTCTTGTGTTTCACTCATTAAAATTAGTCTCAGAACAATGCCATTGGTAAAGTAAAATACAGCTGAAGTTGAAGGTGGTCTAAACCTGGTGAATAAAAATGTATATACATGCACATTATTGTATATATGAAAATTAAGCCATGTGAAGCAACGCAGATAATGTCAACTCTTTACATTAATTATGTGAGTAGCAGGTGCGTGTTATTCTATTCAATTAATCTGATGAACTTATTACTTGTTTGATTCTCCCTCTACATTAGGAACTAAATCCGGGTGGACTTTTGATCACAGTTTCGTCTTTGCTTATAACCTGTTCACACTAACAAATTAATGGCTGGCCCTTTGATCAAGAACCATGAACCTGTTAATTATCTGCGACCTGGCCTTGTGCGTGATCTGCGAAACCATACCTTGAACTCCTCACATCATTTGTGGATTATAGTACGTAATATATATGATAGCATGTGCTATCTCCTTCTCTATGGATCTATGTATATATAAATATACATTAACCGTGTGGACTTTGTAAAGAACCGTTCAACCTAAGAAATAGGACCAGTTAACTGTTGAAAAATGGCTTTTAGCAAAATCACATGGGGTAGAAGTGATAATGGAGAAAGGTTTAGGGACTTATATGTAATAGGCCAAAATGAGTTAGTTTGTCCCACATTGAAAAGGAATGAAAAGTGGGAAACTTTTAGGGCCTATATATAAGGACCTAAATCAATGTTAATTGTATCCCAAGATGTAATTCCATTATACTTCTTTTGTTTAGGGTTCTTTCTTTAAGGACCCTTTAGTTTGCAAGTTTTGTTGTATCTCCCCTTTGTTTTGGGTATTTGTTGTATTGCCCAAATATTTGTAATATTGTTTGGAGATAGTGGAGCTTTTCTTTTGCAGCGCGAGGATGTAGGTTTTAATACCGAACCTCGTTAATTCCTGGTATTCTTTATTTTTGCATTTAATTTTGGCAATTTATTTATGCTTTACTACTTGTATTATTATATTCAATAAGCTAGCGTTAGAGTTTATGTTTCCGTTGCATAACAAGTGGTATCAGAGCCTAGGTTTAGGACAGTGAGTAGCTATTTGTATGGTTATATGCATGTCTAAGAAAATTATGTCAAAAAGACGATAAAAGTCTAAGGAGATTGGATTTTAAGTGGGACCATTTGTGACCCCTCCTTTGTTTCCTGGGAATTTTCCTGGTGCGTATTTAATCATTCAGCACTTACTACTATCTAGGGCTATTGTTGATTTGTTGGTTAGCTATTGAATATAATAATTTGTGGTGCTTGGTTATTGGGAACTTTGTTTACTAAGCCAATTGAGTAAAGCATAAATGGCATCATTGTCCGAGGCATCACCGTTCGCGGCACCACCATCCATGCCAGTAAAGATGATAACGGTTTCAAATGCAAAAATTGATGTTGAAAAATTTGATGGCCAAAATAATTTTGGCTAGTGGCAGAGTGAGGTAATGGATAGCTTGTATCAGCAGGATCTAGATATTGTTCTAGAGGAGGAAAAACCACAAGATGCCTATGAGAAAGACTGGATGAGGTTGAATGTTAAAGCTTGTGGGATGATTCGCTCATGTCTTTGTAGAAAGCAGAAATATCCATTCATGAAAGAGATGTTTGCCAATAAGTTATGGACGGCGCTGGAAAACAAATGGGATCAATGTGCCTTTTGTCATGAGAAAGGGCATTGGAAGAAAGATTGTTCGAAGTTGCAAAAGAAAGAGGGCAAAGCTGCTTCCGATGCATACATTGTTGAGCGAGAAGAGGATGAGTCAGATTTCTGTTTAGTTAGCCTGTCATCCACCTCTGGATCAAAAGAGTGGATTATGGATTCAGGTTGTACCTATCATATGTGTCCCCACAGGAGTGGTTCTTTAATTTTGAAGAACTTGATGGTGGAGTTGTTTATATGGGCAATGATGATGCTTGTAAAACAACTGGGATGGGTTCAATTCGGTTGAAGAATCATGATGGCTCAACTAGAACTCTGACAGATGTTTGGTATGTACCGAAGTTGAAAAAGAATCTCATCTCTTTGGGAGCCTTGGAATCTAAAGGCTTCACAGTGAATATGCGAGATGGAATTCTAAAAGTTTCTTCAGGCGCTCTTGTAGTAATGAAAGGCACGAGGAGAAACAACTTGTATTACTATAATGGTAGTACAGTTATTGAAACAACAGCTGCTGTCGTGCGAAGGATGCAGATTTAGAAATGCTCAAGCTGTGGCATATGCATTTGGGGCATGCAGGTGAAAAGGCCAGCCTTAGTTTATTGAAAGGTGCAAAGACCTGTAAGCTGGATTTTTGTGAGCATTGTGTTTTAGGAAAATAGACAAGAGTGAAATTCGACACCGCAATCCATAATACTAAGAGTATTTTGGATTATGTTCATTCTGATGTGTGGGGACCTACCAAAACAACATCTTTGGGAGGTATGCACTATTTTGTCACTTTTGTAGATGATTTTTCCAGAAGAGTTTGGGTGTATGTGATAAAAACTAAAAATAACATACTTGGTGTTTTCCTTAAATGGAAAGAGATGATTGAGACTTAGACTGGCAGAAAGATCAAGCAGCTACGTACAGATAATGGTGGGGAGTATCGTAGTGATCTGTTTTTGAAAGTTTGCCAAGATAAAGGAATAGTACGTCACTTTACAGTGAGAAATACACCATAGCAGAATGGGGTGGCAGAACGCATGAATCGAACTATATTGGAGAATGTTCGGTGTATATTGTCCAATTTTGGGTTGGGCAAAGAGTTTTGGGCTGAGGCAGTTATATATGCGTGTCATCTCATTAATCGTCTACCATCAACTGCAATTGAAGGCAAGGCGCCCGATTGAGGTATGGTCTGGAAAACCTGTTTCTGATTATGACTCTTTGCATGTTTTTGGTTCCATTGCTTATTATCATGTAAAAGAGTCTAAGTTAGATCTTAGAGCAAAGAAAGCAGTATTTATGGGGATTACCTCAGGTGTGAAAGGATACCGTCTTTGGTGTCCAAGTTCGAAGAAAATACTGCTTAGTAGGGATGTGACATTTGATGAGTCTTCTATGTTAGAACAGAAAATAGGAAGCCAGATGAAGGTTTTCAGTACTCTGCAATAGGTGGAGCATACTCAGCAGCAAGTGGAGTTTGAAACAACATCAGTTAGCCCAGCTGGAAATAAGACTCCTATCATAGAGGAGTTCATTGGAGATGAAGAAGAGGATTCTTCCCAAGAACGTCAACAAGAATCCATTGTCGTTAATAGGTTAAGACGAGAAATTCGCAAGCCTACTCGTTTTACTGATACGGTGGCCTATGCACTCCCAGTTGAAGAGGTGGAGCTGATTGATGAGAAGACATTAGTGTTTTCGGACAGTCAGAGTGCACTTCACCTAAGTAGAAATCCAGTTTACCATGAAAGGACAAAGCACATGGATGTTAGATATCATTTCATGAGGGATTTAGTGGCTAAAGGAATCATAGACTTAAAGAAGATATCAACTGAGGACAATCCAGCTGACATTGGCACAAAGGTAGTAACTGTCACAAAGTTCAAACACTGTTTGAACCAGCTGTTTATAAAATAAGCAGCAAATAACAGAGCTGGGAAGGATTCTTGGGAGGTAGCTGCAGTAGAGAGAATTAGACTAAGCTGTTTGGTTGTGTTTGTGTTCTTAGAGCTTCAAGGTGGAGAATGTTAGAGTGAAGCACACAAAACGCTGCCGTTGTGCATTTAGTGGAACACTGTCATTTTACTCTTGTCATCACAAACAAATCCAAACCATTGAAGGACATTAAAATCTGGCGGCCAGGATCCATTTTACCCAAAAAAAAAAAAAAAAAAAAAACTGAATGTAAAGATGACTTTATCTTGCTGCTGCGTTTTTCGTTTATTTCTTGGGTTTTTATTTTTTCAGTTTTGTGTATTCTGTGTAAAGAACATCTGCTCTGTTTCGTTTCTTTTCTTGGCTGGAATCTCTGTGTGGTTGGTTGAATCACTTGTAAGGGTTGCATTTCCCTTGAGTCTTGAGGATTTGATTTAGAGTTCTCATAAGAAAGATTTCAGGTTGTTGTGACTGTGAGATACGCTATTTGAGAGTAGGTTTGAGTGCAAAATCTATTGTATCAGGTTGTATTAATCTTTAGTGCAGCGAGCTCTTGAGTTTCTTAAGCTCAACGTGGATGTAGTTTATCCTATATAGGATAAGCGAACCATGGTAAAAATTTGTGTGTCTTTGTTCTTGATTTCTTTACATTCTTTGTTTGTGTGTGTTGTGTGTGAGATTGGTGGATGATTTTGAAGTGTTAGGATTACAGATTAAGTCAACAGTGGTATCAAAGCCATCAATCTAGGGTTCGTCAATTAGGGTTTGATAAATTTTTGGGGGTTTCTTGATTTCAAGATTCAGTGAGGTCTAGAGTTAGGAAATCTTCGAAAATTAGTCCTTAATTTCTTGTGATAACCACAAATTCGAGTGAAACCCTTGTTCTTCAAATCTGTCCGAAAATTATCAAACACCATTACCATCAATTACACAGAATGAGTACCACATGGGTTGAAATCACACACTATGATAGCAAAGTTGATTTCAACACATGAAAGAAGAAAATGAAGGCACTTCTGTCACATAACAAAGTGGCAGTGGCACTAGAGAAGGACCAGACCAAATGGCCCGAGGAAAAGCTGAAAAAGAAAGCCAAAACTGACGAGGAGGCGTACAATCTCATCGTTATGAATCTGGTCGACAACATTCTACGAAAGGTAGATGGTGCTGAGACACCGTTAACTCTCTGGGGTAAGCTAGAATCAATCTATATAGTTCAATCTACCCCTAATCTTGCTTATTTGAAAGGTATACTGTTTTCTTATAAGATGGATAGTGCTAGGACCATAGAAGAGAACCTAGATGAGTTTGTAAAAATGACCCTTGTACTCAAGGGCACTGATTAAGAACTCAGTGAGTCTAGTTTAGCCATGATTCTCTTAAATTCCATTACTGAAGAATATATGGTTGTCAAGAATGCCTGTTGTACAGGCTTGTCCCTCGTATAGACCTAATTACATCGGGAGGTTTAAAGGCTAGAGAACTAGAGCTTAGGGTCCGGAAGAAGAAAAATAACTGATATCATTTGTGAAAGGAAATGGAGATTCTAGGCAGGTTGGGGGTAATTCTCAGTTTAATACTGGTTCTAGAAATAAAAAGAAAAACAAGAATACTCATAAGGGAAAAGGAGAAATAAGAAAATGTTTCTTCTGTAACAAGACTGGTCACCTAAAGAAAAACTGTTATGAGTGGATCAGGAAGCAAAAACAGAATAGTACAGAGAGCAACATAGCCTCTAGTAAAACTGATATCCAAGAATCTGAAGTGTTGACTGTATCTAGGTCTGAAAATGTAGAAGAATGTGTATTAGATTCTGGGTGCTCATTCCATATGAGCCCCAATAGGGAGTGGTTTCAGGAGTTTGAAGCTGGTGAGTTAGAAACTGTTTACATGGAGAATAATAATGCTTGCAAGGTTTAAGGGATTGGGAGTATAGTTCTAAGTCTTGATAATGGAAAATCTATCAAATTAACTAGGGTGAGATATATACCAGAACTGAAAAGAAACTTGATTTCCCTAGGTACATTAGATGAATTAGGTTGCTGTTATAAGGCTGAAGATGGTTGCCTAAATGTGTATAAGAATAAGAACCTAGTTCTGAAAGGTGTCAAACGGAATGGCCTCTACATCCTGTGTGGTAATTACTGTTCAAATTATGTTAATTCTGCTTTGTTCACTACTAATCTTACTGTTACAGAAAAGTGGCACCTCAGAATGGGCCACATGAGTCAGAAAGGACTCAACATTCTGAGCCAGCAAGGTATGTTTGGTAAGGATTCTATCAACACTTTAAATTTTTGTGAGACATGCATATTAGGGAAACAACATAGGGTGAGCTTCCAGAAAGGAACTCACCTCGCCACCAATAACCTATAATATCTTCATGCTGATTTATGGGGGCCTGAAAAAACCAAAACACATGGGGGAAGTAGTTACTTTCTGTCTATAGTTGATGACTATAGCAGAAAAGTTTGGGTTTATCTGCTTAAGACCAAAGATGAGGCTCCAGCTAGGTTTAAGAGTTGGAAAGCATTAGTAGAGAACCAAATTGATAGGAGAGTTAAGGCTCTCAGAGCTGACAATGGCCTAGAATTCTGTAATAGTGAGTTTGACCAATTCTGTAGTGATCAAGGGATACTTAGACATGGGGATCGTGAGGGAAGACTCTACAAATGAGTAGTCGCCCGAGAGAATGAACAGGACCTTGTTAGAAAAAATTAGATGCCTATTGTTCACATCAGGTTTACCAAAATCCTTCTGGGGTGAGGCCCTTAATTCTGTAGCTTATTTGGTTAATAGGAGTCCTTCTAGTGCCATTAATTTCACATGCCCAGAAGAAAAATGGACTAATAGGAAGCCCCATCTAGGTCACCTTAGAGCTTTTGGATGTGCTGCTTATGCACACACCAATGAGGGAAAATTAGAACCTAGGTCCTTGAGATGTATATTCTTGGGTTACCAAAAGGGGACTAAAGGGTACAGGTTGTGGGAAAGAGAGGCACCAGGGGTAAAAGTTATTATAAGTAAAGATGTTATTTTTAACGAAAATCTTTTTCCTTGTAGAATCTCTAATAATCCTGCAGGTACCTCTACCACTGAGGAAATTAGTCAAGATCAGTACAATGGGACACAAATTGAGGTGAAGCAGGTCAAAGTTCAAACTGAACTGGAAAACCAAGAGCAAACACACCGCAATTTCAGATCGGAACATGAATCGAGGATGATCAAATTGAAATTTCGAACATTCCCCCAACAGAGTCAACTGGAACAATACCAACTCACTAGAGACAGAACCAGGAGAGAAATCAGGCCTCCTGCAAGATATCATATGTTGACTTAGTGTTTACAGCTTTGGTTGCGAGTCTTTGAAATTGAGAAGAACAGACAGCTATGATGAAGCAATAAGGTCCAAAGACAGGGAGAAATGGCAAGCTGCCATAGAAGAGGAGATGCACTCCTTGAAGGTAAATGGGACCTGGTCCCTAGTACCCTATCCTAAAAAACAGAAGCTTATTGACTGCAGATGGCTGTATAAGGTAAAGGAAGGTATGACTTCTACTGACCCTCCTAGATTTAAAGCTAGGCTTGTAGCAAAAGGCTACACCCAAAGGGAAGGGATTGATTTCAATGAAATCTTCTCCCCTGTAGTCAAATATAAAACCATTAGGATCATGCTATCTATAGTTGCACATCTAGACCTAGAACTAGAACAGTTAGATGTTAAAACTGCTTTCTTGCATGGTAATCTAGATGAAAAAATCTTCATGAAACAGCCTATGGGCTTTATTGATAAAAACTATCCTGAACATGTTTATCTGTTACACAAATCCTTGTATGGGCTTAAACAAGCGCCTAGACAATGGTATAAAAGGTTTGACACCTTCATTACCAGTATAGGATTCAAAAGAAGTGAGTATGACAGTTATTTTTACTATGATTTAAATTCTGGCATGCCTATGTATTTACTGCTTTATGTAGATGACATGTTGCTAATTAGTAAATCTAAAACCAGAATAAATGACTTGAAGTCTAGGCTGAATTCTGAGTTTGACATGAAGAACTTATGTAGTGCTAAAAAGATCCTAGGAATAGTTATTGACAGGAAAAGAGAGGACTGTGAACTAAAACTTCAGCAGTCCTCCTACTTACTGAAACTGGTATCCAGATTTGGAATGTTAGATTCCAAGCTAGTATCCATGCCTTTAGCTAGCCATTTTACACTTAGTAAGACTCAAAGTCCCAAGACTGAATCTGAATTCATTAAGATGGAAAAAATTCCTTATGCCAATGTGATAGGATCAATCATGTACGCCATGATTAGCACCAGACTTGACCTATCTTATTCCATTTCACTTCTTAGTCGTTTTATGTCCAATCCAGGTATAGAACACTGGTTAGCATTGAACTAGTTCTTGAAATATATTAATAGTACAATATATGTTGGGATGGAATATAAGAAAAGAGGAAACTCACTTGATCTTGTGGGATATGTAGACTCTGATTTTGCAAGAGACAGGGACACAAGGAAGTTTACTACCTTATACTACTTCACATTGGGAGGAAACTACATAAGCTGGAAGTCCCAGCTTCAACCCATTGTTGCCCTCTCCTCTACTGAGGCATAATACATTGCTGTAGCAGATGTATTCAAAGAAGGATTATGGCTTAAGGGGATCTTATATGAGGTGGAGCTGATTGATGAGAAGATAGTAGTGTTTTCGAACAGTCAGAGTGCACTTCACCTAAGTAGAAATCCAGTTTACCATGAAAGGACAAAGCACATGGATGTTAGATATCATTTTGTGAGGGATTTAGTGGCTAAAGGAATCATAGACTTGAAGAAGATATCAACTGAGGACAATCTAGCTGACATGGGCATAAAGGCAGTAACTGTCACAAAGTTCAAACACTGTTTGAACTAGCTATTTATAAAATAAGCAGCAAATAACAGAGCTAGGAAGGATTCTTGGGAGGTAGCTGCACTAGAGAGAATTAGACTAAGCTGTTTGGTTGTGTTTGTGTTCTTGGAGCTTCAAGGTGGAGAATGTTAGAGTGAAGCACACAAAACGCTGCCGTTGTGCATTTAGTGGAACACTGTCATTTTACTCTTGTCATCACAAACAAATACAGAACATTGAAGGACATTAAAATCTGGCAGCCAGGATCCATTCTACCCAAAAAAAAAAAAAACAGAATGCAAAGATGACTTTATCTTGCTGCTGCGTTTTTCATTTATTTCTTTGGGTTTTATTTTTCAGTTTTGTGTATTCTATGTAAAGAACATCTGCTCTGTTTCATTTCTTTTCTTGGCTAGAATCTTTGTGTGGTTGGTTGAATCACTTGTAAGGGTTGCATTTCCCTTGAGTCTTGAGGATTTGATTTAGAGTTCTCATAGGAAAGATTTCAGGTTGTTGTGAGAGTGAGATACGCTATTTAAGAGTGGGTTTGAGTGCAGAATCTGTTTGTATCAGGTTGTATTAATCTTTAGTACATGAGCTCCCCGAGTTTCTTGAGCTCAACGTGGATGTAGTTTATCCTATATAGGATAAGCGAACCACGGTAAAAATTTGTGTGTCTTTGTTCTTGATTTCTTTACATTCTTTGTTTGTGTGTGTTATGTGTGAGATTGGTGGATGATTTTGAAGTGTTAGGATTACAGATTAACTCAACATCAACATTTACTCGATTTGTGTATGATGATGAGGCAATGGAAGACTTCAAACCAAGAGCTTGGGTTTCTATCCACAAAGATTCCAATGTTTTCAGAATCTCCAAGGCCATTTGAGAGTCAATCACTTTTAAATCCTGCAATCTAAAGGATTTAGATGAGGTGCTGGTTCAACTGAAAGAAGCAATTTTTGGTAAGAAATTCTTATTTGCCTTCGATGATGTTTCGACAATGAATTATCATTTGTGGGAAGCGCTAAAGTCTTCTTTTATGGCTAGAGCCCCGGGAAGCAAGATATTAGTGACAACCCGCAAAGTAAATATTGAGTTTCCAGTCGATCTCAATATTGAGCCTTATACATTAGAGGCCTTTGTTAGATAAAGCTTGCTGGTCTCTGTTCAAGAAGCTTGCAATTCGTCAAAGTTATGGTGATTTACCATGGATCCGTAAAAAAGTTTTTGATATGTGTAAAGGCTTACCCTTGGCAGCTAGTATTCTTGGTGGCCTTATAAGATTTGTATGGGATGATGAATGGGAATGTATATTGGACACTAATATATGGGATTTAGCTGATGATAATGAGATTCTTCCCGTGTTAAAGTTACGCTACCAATATATTCCTTTATGGTTAGAAAGATGTTTTGTTTATTGTGCAGTTTTACCTGACGATTATGAATTTGAGGAAAAGGAACTTGTTCTTCTATGGATTGCAGAAGGTCTTATTGGAGGAGCACAAGAGGATGAGCAAATGGAAGTTATAGGCAATAGGTTTTTCCAAGCCCTATTGAAAAGGTGTCTTTTCAACATTCAAGTAGTCGTCCTTCTAAATATAGAATGCACGACCTTGTGAAAACTATGGCCCGATGGATTTACAGAGAAACAAATTTCATTGAGCAACCATGAACATTCAAAAGGGCTTCGGTTTTTGATACATCCGCTAGTTGTGATGAGGAACATAAATTTGAGTTATTCTATGAAGTTGACAACTTACAGACATTTCTTCCAGGACTCTGACATGATGGTGATAGCCATCGCATTACTGATCTTTTTCTTTCAGATTTGCTTCCAAAGTTTAAGAAACCGAGGGTGTATCTCTAGAGAAACAGGATATTACAGAGTTACCCAATACAATTGAAGGTTTAAGATATCTAAGATATGTTTAACCTCTCAAACACTATGATCACAAGGTTACCGGATTCAATATGTTCGCTACTCATCTTGCAAGTTTTGTTGTTAAGAGATTGCTCAAATCTCGTAGAGTTGCCTTCCAATCTAAGGAAGTTAATCAATCTATGACATCTTGACCTTACAGGTTTCAACTTAATAAGGGAAATGCCTTTGGGAATGAAAGAGTTGAAATGTCTTAGAACATTACTCAATTTTATTGTTGGCAAAGGAGTCGGATCTGATTTGAAAGATTTGGAGAACTTAAAGTTTCTTTGTGAGCTTTACATTTCAAGATTACACAATGTAACTGGTTCACAAGATACAAAGTGCTCCATACTAAGAGATATGAACAGTCTAAAAGTTCTAGTGCTAGGGTGGGGCTCTCAATCGGATGACATACGAGATGAGTTGGTGGAAGAAAATATACTGGGCATGCTACAACCTCACCAAAATCTAAGAGAACTCACAATCAAAGGCTATGGCGGCACAAGATTTCCATCTTGGGTTGGAGATGATATATATTTTAAAGTAGTGGTCTTAAAATTAGAAGACTGTGAAAAATGCAGTGTCTTGCCTCCTCTTGGATGCTTGTCCTCACTTGAGCACCTCACCATCAAAGGAATGAAGGGAATAAAAAGGATAGGTTCTGAGATTTATGGAAAAGATGATTCAACTCCTTTCGAATCGCTGAAGACTCTGTGTTTTGAGGATTTGCCACAATGGGAGGATTGGGATCCTGTTAGAGAAAATAAGCGGGTTCACCCATTCTTTTTCTTGCTTGAGCTATCCCTTGTGAATTGCCCCAAACTCTCTGGAAAATTATTTGAACGTCATCAGGTTGTTAGGTTGCATAAACTTACAATTCAGGAATGTGGGCAGTTAGTGGTTTCCTTCCTAAGCATCCCACCTTCTTGCAAAGTAACTGTAGATGGATGCAAGATGCTGTGCGGTTCATTCCAAGAAACGAAGGTGAGTGTGCCATTTTTCTGAACCTTTTTTTTTTTTTTTTTGGGCAAATGTTCTTTCTTCTTGAATGCAAAGCTTGTTTCAAATTTTCTAGAGCTGAGTACTTGATGTTTATAATTTGTATATTAAGAGGAAAAAAATTCAGAGTTGCTCTTCTTGCTAATAGGAAAACGAAGGTTGCAAATTCTTCTTCCTTTTTTTTTTTTTTTACTCTAAAGAAATCACATGCTTTCGCAATCTTCTCTTGTTCCATTATATCCAAGGTCTTCTTCCTTCATCTAATTACTTTGTCTACAGATCTTGCTTCTTTAGCTATGCATCTTATTCACGTTCGGTTATTTATAATTTTATGATGTAGAGATTAATAGCAACAATTTACATCTTGTTTTAATCTATGATCTATAGTTTAATTACCTTACAATTGCTTTCTTATGCAGGATTATGGGAGTAATTAGTTGCGTGAATACTATTTTGAATTGGAGGAAGGCAATACTGATGTCTAAAGTTATGTGTTTTTTATTGAATAAATCTTAAAGACTCTGTTTCTTTTCCTTTTCGGTGCACTTTCGATGGAATCTCATGGATGATTGGTGTTCTAGCAATGAATGTTTTGTTTATATATCATATTATGAAATATTTATGTAAAAACAGAGGACCTTGTGTCAGGATATTTACTGCACTTATGGTGAGACCAAAATGTTGAAAGAAAAATTCAATGAAAATTGTGGATTCATGACTCTCTGGAAACATGAAAGCTTGTTCAAACATTGTCCTTTGAACTGCTTTGCTCACTTATGTTTCTCGAATCTGGATGGATTACTATTTTCCCAAAAAGTGAGCGTCAAGTTGTTGGTCATCTTTTGAAGCTTTGTAGGCGTGTATGGAGTATAATTCATATTGTTTTTGCCAAACTGGCACCAGTGTCTCCTACTAGCAGCTAACAGAGTTTGAAGCCATTGCCTTGTGCTAAGGAACTCTCAGAGATGTCCTCCATAGTTGTTTGATTGTAAACCAACCTGCAAGCTACATCAAAAATTTCAGTTCATTGCCTCAAAATTAAACAAACTGCTGTTTCTAACATTACAACCTACATTCATGAACAAGATTAATTTTCCAAATTCTTTGTGGCGACAGAATTACCAGTTGAGATTGTTAAATTCTCACCTAATGCAAGCTTGTAAGAAATAAGAAGAATGACCACCGTTGGTAGTACCTATTGCTTATTTGCTGGTAATATTAATCCCTCTGAGTAATGTGAATCTATTGTCTCTTTTAGCTTTTGCTCTTTCATTTTGATTTATATGCTTAGACTGATTTGGGTCAGAGTATTCTGATTTTCAAATCTGATTTGTCATTTTGATTCCATTATTAAGCCATTTGTGATAATTCTATAAATCCTAGAATCTTAACACTTACAAATGTCGTAACAAGGAAACAAATTAATTTTGTATCGGAAGCTTTGAAATTTTAAAAGCATACATGAAGATCAATTTATAGGCTCTCACTCTGTCTTTCTCACATTCCTCTCTCTCTTGACAGTTCTACTAGAAATTCATGGCTCGAGAGCTTAGTGCGCTTCTCACTAGGTTAGTGAACACACTGCAAGAGCCGTCCCCACTCCCTAGAGTTGAAGCAACTTGCAGTTGCAGGCCAAAAGGACCTATTTTTAAAAATAAACCAGTGGAGTACAATGTTGCTGATTTTTAGGGAAGTTATCAACAGAGAGGCAAACAAGAGAATACTATCAGGCTTGAAAGTGAAAATGTGGGTGGACGAAGTCAAAGAGTTGGTTGATGATGTTGAGAAGATACTGGATGAGTTTTCAAAACAAACTTCATGAATGATGGCTCAAAGTTGGACTACCACGGGCAAAAAAAGATCATTAAAGAGCCTCATTCCTCGTTTCACAAGTAAGCATACATGTGCCATGTGCTGTTGCGTCGCTTGATGATAGTCTGATTTCCAGAATAATTGATATAACTAGCCGATTGGAAAATCTCAATACCAAAAGAGATGCAGTTAGACTAGTAGTGAGATATAGATCAGTTAGGGGCTTCTCTTTGTCTTTATCTAGGCTGGGTTCCATAACCAAAACTAATAATGGGTGTGACGAAGATAAAGACAAAATGCTAGAAATGGTATTAAGGGATGAAGTGAGTGATCATGCCAACTATGGAGTAATACCTATCATTGGCACAGCAGGAGTTGGAAAACCAACACTCGCTCGACTTGTGTATGATGATAAGGCAGTGGAAGACTTCAAACCAAGAGCCTGGGTTTCCCTTTACAAAGATTCCAATGTTTTCAGAATCTGCAAGGTCATTCTAGAGTCAATCACTTCGAAACCCCGCAATCTAAAGGATTTAGATGAAGTGTTGGTTCAACTGAAAGAAGCAATTTTTGGGAGGAAATTCTTGTTTGTCTTAGATGATATTTCGATGGAGAATTATGGTCTGTAGGAAACTCTAAAGTCTTCCTTTATGGCTGAAGCTGTTGAATGGTGATACCATGCTGGAAATGAAGAAGGTGGCAAAAACTTTTTGAACTGTTGTTTTACCACCAGTTGGACTCCCACTGCTCATGCAGAAGCAGATTTTACATCATTGTGCTAGATTGATTCAGTGACATGTTTAGGTGTATTAGGTTTGGTTAAATGTAATTGCACCCATGCTTGTATGTATATTAGTAGGTGTAGTAAGTTCAAATTTGATTTTTGAAACTTTATTAGTTGAAAAACAGTGGCGTGTGCTTTGTATAAATTTATCCCTATTTTTTGAATTAAAAAATAGAGCATTATTGTAGTCTCACATTTCTCTTTTGTTCATCTGTTTTTCTCCTTTGTTTCAATGCAAAACCAATAAGTGGTATCAGAACATATATAGATCTTAGAGAGCCTACTAATTAACCTTCATTCTCCTCACTTTTAACCCCTGTTACGACACTCACTTTGTCAAAACTCCAAACATTCAGTTTCAATGGCATAACCTTCAGCCTCTTTCACTCCTCCAATTTTTAATGGCGAGCAATACCATATGTGGGCAGTCAAGATGAAAGCATTCCTTCATGGAGAGGGTCTGTGGCAGTACGTGGAAGAGAATCGTTAACTGCCTCACTTGGGACCAAATCCCACCCTGAATCAAATCAGGATGCATGAAGAAGAGGCTGCCAAGGCATTAAGAGCTCTCTCTCACATTCATGCAGCAGTGAGTGACCTTGTATTCACAAGGATCATGACGTATGAAACACTAAAGGAAGCATGGGATAAGTTGAGAGAAGAGTATACGGCAGTGATACAACAAGAGGCATGCAAGTGTTCAACTTGAGAAGAGAATTTGAGTTGTTGAGAATGCAAGAAACTAAGAAGGTGAGGAAGTATGTTGATAGATTAATAAGTGTGGTTAATAAAATTAGATTGCTTAGGGTGGAGTTGACGGATAGACGAATTGTGGAGAAAGTGTTGGTGAGCCTACCTGAAAGGTTTGAGGCTAAAATCTCCTCTCTTGAGGATTCTAAAGACCTGACTCAAATAACACTTACTAAGCTGGTCCATTCCTTACAAGCTCAAGAGCAAATGAGGCTTTTAAGGCTAGAAGACGCAGGTGAAGGTGCTATGGTTGCAACACATAAAGGAAAGTTTGTACAGGGAAGGAAATAAGAGAAATGCAGGAGACAAGAAAGGGAAGAGAAGGCCAATGTTCAGTGGAACAAATCTGGTGGGATAAAAGAGTATCCACCGTGTTCCCACTATAAGAAAAAAGGACACTCAGAAAAAAGGTGTTGGTTCAGACCAAGAATTCAATGTAGAGCCTGCAAACAATTCGGCCATATAGAGAGAGTTTGTAAAAATAAAGGGGAATCCTCTCAGCAACAAGCTCAGATGGTTGAAGATGTGCAGCAAGGGCAGGAAGCTGAGCAATTGTTTATGGCATCCTGCAAGACAACCGTACCATGCAATGAAACCTGGTTGATTGATAGTGGGTGCAATAATCACATGACTCCAAATTTGTAAAGCTTCATCAGCTTGGACAAGGCGCTTCAATCCAAGGTTAAGATAGGGAATGAAGAATTTGTGGATGTCAAAGGGAGAGGTGATGTGGCTGTGCAAACTCAATTAGGTATTAAGCTGATTTCTGATGTGCTTTATGTTCCTGAATTAAATCAAGGTTTAGTTAGTGCAGGACAAATGTTAGAGAGAAAATATGTCCTACATTTTTAGGATCAATCTTGTAAGATACTAGATAGTGAGGGCTGTGAACTTATAAGAGTTAGAATGATGGGAAAAAGCTTTCCCATTGACTGGAAAAAATCAGAATTCAAAGCTCATAGTGCTAAGTTAGATGAATATGAAATTTGGCACAAACGTTTTGGCCATTATCACTACCACGACCTTAAGCAAATACAGACCAACAAGCTGGTCCTAAACATGCCAGAAATTGATGAAGTGAAATCCATTTGCCATGCATGCCAACTTGGCAAGCTGAGCAGACCTCCCATTCTCGTAAAACAAACTTAGAAAGCTGTAGAAAAACTCAAACTCATTCACATAGATGTTTGTGGACCTATGCAAACATCTCTTTTGAATGGGAGTAATTATTCTGTCTTGTTCATTGATGATAAAACTAGAATGTGTTAGGTGTATTTTTTGAAGCAAAAAAATGAAGTGGCTGGAGTTTTTGGGAGGTTTAAGCAGTTGGTTGAGAACCAAATTGGTTTGAGTATCAAAATGGTGAGGAGTGACAATGGGAGTGAGTATACATCAAAAGAGTTTGAAACAATCTGTATAGAGGCAAGAATTAAGCACCAATGCAGCAACCCTTATACTCCACAACAGAATGGAGTAAGTAAAAGTAGAAATAGAATCGTTGTGGAGTTAGCGAGATGCATGTTGGCTGAGAAGAAACTACCAAAATGTTTTTGGGTAGAAGCTGTAAACACTTCAGTCTATTTGCTTAATAGACTTCCCACAAAAGCCTTGATCAACCAAACCCCTTATGAAGCTTGGTATGGGATCAAACCTGCTATGGATCATTTAAGGGTCTTTGGCAGCATTTGTTATGTCTTGGTTCCTGTAGTCAAGAGGAGGAAGCTAGATGATAAAGCAACTATAGGGATTCTTAGTAATATTCTAAGGCATATAGAGTGTATAATCCAGAAACCAAGAAGATCCATGTCACTAGAGATTTAAAGGTCGATGATAAAGGTGTTTGGAATTGGGAAGAGAACAAAGTTGATGAAGGAGGAAGTCCACGGCTGACTGATGCTATTGGTGATGAAGTTGTTGAGGAAGATGGAAGTGAAATTGAATAAGAGCTCCCGGTTAGAGGTACTCGATCATTGGCTGAGGTATATGAGAGGTGTAATATGGCTAAACTTGAACCAACAAGCTTCACTAAAGCAACAAAATCTGAAGCTTGGAGAGTTGCTATGCAGGAGGAGTTAGCAATGATAGAGAAAAATCAGACCTGGAAGCTTGTGGACAAACCAAGGGATAGAAAAGTGATTCAAGTCAAGTGGATTTTCAAGAAAAAATTTAATCCTAATGGTTTAGTTCATAAGCACAAAGCAAGGTTGGTTGTTAAGGGATTTGTTCAACAATGTGGAATTGATTTCCAAGACACATTTGCAGCGGTGGCAAGGCTTGACACAATCAGACTGTTACTTGCTTTGGCTGCACAATTCGAGTTTAAAACATTCCAATTGGATGTCAAGTCTGCGTTTTGAATGGATGGCTCAATGAACAAATTTATGTTGAGCAACCGGATGGGTACCAGGTTAAGGGCCAAGAGAATAAAGTGTATCCCCTAAGGAAGGCTTTATATGGCCTAAAACAGGCTCTTAGAGCCTGGTATAGCAGGATGAATGAATATCTGAGCAACTTGGGTTATTTGAGAAGTCCCAATGAACATACATTATATGTAAGAGAGGTGGAGGGTGAATTGATTATTGTCTCACTATATGTTGATGATCTTCCGGTTACCGGAAGCAGTCCAAGTAAGTTGAATGAGTTTAAGGAGTTTAAGGAAGCCATGCATTGTGAATTTGAAATGACAGACCTTGGGAAAATGTCTTACTTCCTCGGTATAGAGATTGATCAAGCTTTATGTGGCATATTTGTTAATCAAAGGAGGTATGTTGTAGAGGTTCTTAAACAGTTTGGCATGGGTAAATGTAAATCTGTCAATACACCACTGGTTGCAACTCAGAAACTGAGCAAAGAAAATGGGGCTATGAAGGTAGATGAGAGTTTATACAAAAGCTTAATAGGTTGTTTGCTGTATCTAACAGCAACCAGGCCTGACTTAATGTTTGCAACAAGTCTCGTCTCTAGGTTTATGAGTAATCCAAGTGATAACCATTTCAGGGTAGCCAAGAGGGTGCTTAGGTATATTAAAGGTAATCCTGGACTTTGTGTGTAGTTCAAGAAGTCTGAAAATTTCCAGCTTGTTGGATATTCGAATAATGACTGGACTGGATCGATTGATGATATGAAGAGTACATCTGGCTATGTGTTTTTCCTGAATTTAGGTGCTGTGTGTTGGTTGTCCAAGAAGCAGGAATCAGTAGCTCAGTCAAATGCAGAAGCAGAATATATTTCTACTGCTGCAACCATGAATCAAGCCATTTGGCTTAGGAAGATTTTGAATGATCTAAAGCAAGCTCAGAAATAGCCTACTGTGATTTTTTTGTGATAATCTATCTATAGTTGCTATGGCCAAAAGTCCAGTTCATCATTGCCGTACAAAGCATATTAAGATAAAATTCCATACAGTAAGGGAAACTGAGCAATATTGTAAGGTTGAGTTGATACATTGCTAGGGAGAAGAACAGGTTGCTGATATTATGACTAAGCCATTGTCCAAAGCCAAATTTGAATATCTTCAATTCAGACTTGGTGTTTCCAGCAATGATATCAAGGAGGAGTGTTGAATGGTGATACCATGCTGGAAATGAATAAGGTGGTAGAAACTTTTTGAACTGCTGTTCTACTGCCAGTTGGACTCCTACTGTTCATGCAGAAGCAGATTTTACATCCCTGTACTGGATTGATTTAGTGACATGTTTAGGTGTATTAGGTTTGGTTAAATGTAATTCACCCATGCTTGTACGTGTATTAGTAGGTGTAATAAGTTTAAATTTGATTTTTAAAGCTTTATTAGTTGAAAAACAGTGGCGTGTGCTTTGTATAAATTTACCCTTGTTTTTTGAATAAAAAACAGAGCATTATTGTAGTCTCACGTTTCTCTTTTGTTCATTTGTTTTTCTTATTCGTTTCAATGCAAAACCAACAGGAGCACCAGGAAGCAAGATAATAGTGACAACCTGTAGAGTAGATATTGAATTCCCAATCGATCTCATTATTCAACCTTATACATTAGAGGTATTGTCAGATGAAGCTTGCCAGTCTGTCTTTCAAATGCATGCAGTTGGTTTGGATTATGGGGATTTAAAATTAATTCATGAAAAAGTTATTGATATGTGTAAAGGCTTACCCTTGGCAGCGTGTATTCTTGGTGGCCTTATAGATTTAAGTGCCATGATGAATGGAAATATGTATTGAATGCTAAAATATGGGATTTACTAGATGATAATGAGATTCTTCCTGTGCTAAAGTTAAGCTATCCGATCACATGCTAACAATGACCTTGTCAAAAGTAGGGCTCGATGGATTTCTGGAGAACCTGATTTTAGATTGTATGATGTGTTGGGTGTAAAACCCCATTCCTGATTTTAGTTAGATCATGAATTGTATTTAAGTAATTAATTCTTTTTTTATTTGATTTTTTGGTATTGTGGTAAGATAGGGGTATTTCTGTCAGTTTTTAAAGCTGTGTTAAGGGGGTGAAATCGAAGAAATAAATCCTGATGGGTTTGCATGTATCAAGAGAGAAAAATTTGGACATTTTTTCTAGGGAAAGCTTATGTGGCTGGGTTAAACTGAAATTTAGAGGAATTGGGGGGCAGAAATAAATTTTAGAACAGTGTTTGTTTAAAAGGAGAAGGGAACTGGGCAGTTCGCCCAAAGGAAGAAGAAGAAAACGAGAGGAGAAGAAAGAAAGAAGAGAGGAGAGAAAGGAGAAAGAAAAGAAAAGGAAAAAAAAGGGAGAGAAGAGAAGAAAGAGTGGTTTGGCCGAGAGATAGAGTGAGAGAAGAAGAGAAGAACAAAGAGAAAGGGAGAGTTTATTAGTTTTAAGTCTGTGAACAGTGCATCATCAAATCGTGATCTGGAGCTCATTCGCCGTCCGATCGTGCTGATTTTCGGATATGTTGTTCATGAAACACAGCTCTACATTCTGAACGGTGGAGATCGAAATCTAAGCACTGTAATAGGCAGCCAATTATAGGATAGAAGAGTGAGTGGATCAACGAAAACTTATTTTCTAAAAGCTTAATTCTTTATTGCATGTAATGTGTTGAAGTTATTGTGGTGTCTGATGCATAAATCTTGATGTGTGTGATGCATAATTTTGCTTCATTGTTCGGTTGGTTTGGAGTTTATTTGTTGCATGTTCAGTTCGTTTTTTTAGCTAAATACTTGATGAAAAGCTGGAATTTTGGTGAAACTTTATACTAATTTGAATTGCATGTGTCGGCTGAACAAAAGAGAAGCTTGCATGTTGGTTGATCTTAGCCAAAAACATGGGTGGAAAACTGGAAAATTGGGTGTCTTGTTATGCAATAATCTGACTTGTTTTTGGGTGATAATTGGGCAGTCCTGGCTTCCATGTCTCGGCTGTCTTTTTATTTATTGAAATGGTTGCTGGAAGTCTATTTATATATATATATACTTGCATTTGGCTGGACAGTAGGTGGGAATGGTGCTTGGGTTGCGTTTTAATTGAAATGCTTCCTGGGTAATACATTGCATGCACTTAGTTGGAATACCTTTGGAAAATTGATTGGTTTGTGTTTAGAAAGTGTAGGAATTTAAGGCAACCTGGGTGGAAGTGTATTCCGTATTGAGTAATATTTTATAGGAAGTATGAAATAGTGAGTTTTGGAAATCGAAGAAAGTATTTCTCATTTCTGATGGTATGACATTTCCTTGGAATTAATGTTTTCTTATATATATATGCTTGGGGTAATGTGTTGCATGTGAAGTTTGTTTAATTTTTTTTTTGTGTTTTATAATATGAAAGTGATACCTGCACAAGAGTGGTGTCGGACATTTGCCATTGTGACGTGATGTTGAAGAAATCAGTTATGAAATATGTTTGGAAATTTGTAGTTTCACCCCTGAACATGATTTTTTGAATATTATGTCAAATATGCATGATTTATAAGCACTTATATAATATGCTTTTGACTTATATGTTACTTGAGATTGAGATTATGCATGAGATAGTTGTGGGGCTACAAACCACCCTACGAAGTACCCATCCCCCAGAGATACAGATTTTTGGCTCTGCCGGCGATGCAGGATTCCGCTGGGTATGACAGTTTCAGATTTTGGCTCTGCGCATGCGTATGACAGATTTTATTGGCTCTGCCTAGGCGTTGAGTGGTCCGCTAGGTATGACAGTTTTTGAGGCTCTGCCCGCGCGATGATAGACCTTGCCGAGTATGGACGTACGCCCTCGCTCGCTGCGTGTGGGGACGCCCACCAGGTATGACAGATTTCCCCCAGGGTACTAGTTGTGGTGAGAGTTTTAATAATAAATGTTGAGATTTTATACAGAATCCGATACAGTTAAAGGAAGTAAGTCGGAGTACAGTTTACTGGGTGCAGGACGATTAGAAATAAATTGTATATTGTATGCGAGAACGGGGTGGTTGTTCTATTGCATATTCATAAAGTTACATTGTTGCCATGATTTGCTTGAAAATTGTTGTATGTTAGCATTATTCTTTTTTTTTAAGAACTTTTATAAACCTCCCCCTTTTTCCCCACTCATTGAGTATTTTTAGCTCACCCCTTTTTAAATGTTTTCCCCCCCACCAGGACCTTCAGAAGATCGTGCCGAGCAGTGAGCCTCCACTCAGGGTTGTGCCACGCATTGACATCTTTTACGTGGGTCTTATATTTATGTCGCATTGTAAATTTGGACTTTTGTTTCAAGAACTCATGTTTTCCATGATGTATTTCCTTTGTTTCACATTTTGGAATGTGTAGTATAAGTGGAAAACCTGATACCAAAAGTTTCCCTAACTATTTTCTTTTGTAAAACGAAAGATGATGCATGTCTTTTTGAGATGTTTGGAGATGGAAATACTATGATGTTATTCAGGAAAAGTATGTCTTTAAACGGAGTTTCGAGTTTTTCTACATGGCACGTCTCGGGTATCCGAGTCTTGTGGGAGCGCCCGGATCCTACGGGATGAGGAAATTCGGGACGGGTTGTGTCATTGGGGGTCAATGAGCAACTGAGAAGATTCAAAAGGCCTCGTCATTCTGGTACTTCAGCTACTTGTGATGTTGAGCACTTAACAACATTCCTGCTAGGACTCATACGTAGTGATGATGCCCATTACGTTACTAATCCACTTCTTTCAGATTTGCTACCAAAGTTTAAGAGATTGAGGGCATTATCTTCGGAAAAGCAAAATATTATGGAGTTACCCATTTCTGTTGAAGGTTTGAGACATCTAAGATATGTCAACCTTTCCAACACTTTGATTAGAAGGTTACTTGATTCAATATGTTCAATACTCATCTTGCAAATTTTACTATATAAGATTGCTCTAATCTGGTGGAATTGCCTCCTAATTTGAAGAATTTGATCAATCTAAGGAATCTTGATATTATAGGTGCCAATCTGATAAGAGAGATGCCACTGGGAATGAAACAGTTGGAATATCTTAAAGCATTACCTAGTTTTATTGCTGGCAAAGGTGTGGGACCTGATTTGAAAGATTTGGAGAACTTAAAATATCTTCATGAGCTTTACATTTCAGGATTACACAATGTAATTGGTTCACAAGATACAAAGGACTCCATATTGGTTGATAAGAAGGGTCTAAAAGTTCTTGTGTTGGAGTGGGGCTCTCAATCAGATGATACACAAGATGAGTAAGTTGAAGAAAAGGTACTGGACATGCTCTAACCTAATGAAGTTATGATGCTGTGCTGGAAATGCATTGTGCAAGAACTGAAGCTTGGACTTTGTTTTTGCCGCAAATAAAATGGTGTGCATGGTGCTGTGCTGAAAGCAGTAGCTTATGGGCAGTTTGTCAACTTTTGTGTTAAAATTTGTTTAGGTGAATCCAGCTGAATATGAGGCTTTATGTCTCCTAATTGTAGCATGGTTGTTGGATTTGTGTGGATTACCTTGTATTATGTAAAAAGCTTACTGCATAGTGGTTGTAACAGTAAGCCTAAATATGTTATATTATGTGGTTGTTGGTTAATGAAATTAGATTGAACTCTCTTCTGTTTTTTCTTTTCTTTGATAATCCGACATTGCTAAAACACCAACACAACCTCACCAAAATCTTAAAGAACTTGCAATCAAAGGCTATGGTGGCACAAGATTTCCATCTTCTGTTGGAGATTCAACTTATTCAAACTTAGTGGTGTTAACATTGGAAAGATGTGATAAATGCATAGTATTTCCTTTCCTTGGATGCTTGTCCTCAAGCACCTCACTATTGAAGGAATGACAGGAATAAAAAGGGTAGGTTTTGAGCACCAACCTTCCAGATTCGCGTTGACAGTAAATAATAAAAGGAAAAGCAACCAATCAATCACAAGCAATACTCTTAATTGAAAAAACTGGAACAAGCTACATTAATGAAAAAGAGTTCGTAATACAGGATTGGAGATAACAAAATGGAAACAACAGACAAAATGAAAATTGACTCAGCACACTCTGACTTCAAGGGTCAGTCCCTCTATCCCATTTTTTCCATGTCCCATCCTATGCTACTGCTCCCCTTTTATCCTTGCGCTAGATTCCCTTTCCAACAAACTCTAACAAATTCATCACACCTGTCACCCTTTCATTGCGCCAGCCAATTGATTCATAACAAATTCTCAAATTCATCACACCCGTCACGTTTTCATAACAAATTCATCACACCTATCACCCTTTCATTGCGTCAGCCAATTTTCCATCCATATCAATCCTTCCTTGCTGCATCTGTCAACTCTTTATTGTCCCATCTGCCCATCTGCTTCTTTCTTTGCTACTTTGCCACCTGTCCAGCCTTGTCATTCCTTTCTTTCACTTTTTGCCTTGTTCTGATAAACCTTTTGGTTACCAGGGTCCATCAATACCCTCCCCAAGGAGTGCCACCTTAATATTCTAATTGAACCTGGGCAGATCTGCATTTCTTCTTATTTACCACCAGTTGGTGTTTCAATAGCACCTGAAAGGTGATTTGAAGGTGATGTAAATGTGTTTCCAGATCAAAACTATAGATTAAAATATCATCAAAAAAGACCAATATGAATTTTCGCAAGTAGGATTTGAAGATATCATTCAGAAATTCTGATGATTGTTGTCACTTAGCACCTGATCAATCTTATCAGACCTCACCACATTCTACACAGCCTTCATAACAACCACAACAATTTGCTCTTGCCAAATCACTTGCACCAACTGATCTAGTGTGATATATAGACTCTGGTGCCACTGACCATGTCACCTTAGACCTAAGTCATCTGAATGTCAACAAAAACTACAATGGAGTGGATCAACTTCAGGTTCGCAGTGGTGAGTACCTAACTATTTCCCATACTAGACATAATTTCCTTTCTAGTACATTTCATTCTAAGTGTTTGCATCTCAAGAACATTCTTTGTGTTCTTAAAATCACTAAAAACCTATTGAGTATCTCTAAATTCACTAAAGACAGTAATGTTATTGTTAAATTTGATGCTAACTGTTGTGTTGTCAAGGACAAGTTCACAAGAACAATATTACCGCAAGGGGATCTTAAAGGTGGCTTATACCAGCTGAATTCATCCTCCATGAAGCCCTCATCTGTCTCTTATTTGTCATCCATCGGCGAATTGTCGTTTCATGTAGCTTTTATTAATTCTGTGAAGAACCTTGAATTTGTCTTTACCAAACTCCAGCATAAATCAGTGGCCTACGGCAACACTGACAGTTCATTCAAGTTAGATAATGGTAGTCAGTTTGTGTCTGTTGTTAATTATGTTGCTTTAACTAATGGATGTCAGTTTCCTCTGGTCTCAGTGATAGTGTTTGTGAAACCTGTGTTGATGATATTTTTCAATGTAATTCATTTCTGATTAATAAAGTAGCTTCTGTTTCTGATAATCTTGTAACTACCTTCACATCTGATCTAGCCCTCAGAGCATGGTGGCGGAAAATCAAAATCCTTACGGCAAATGTTGGGTGGGTGCATGTCGTCCCGCATAATATAAATCCTCTTAGCTGGGCAAGACAACCCCTATATATTTTATTATAATTATTAGTCTTTCTTTAATTGATAAAAATTAGCACATCTACATATGGTTTGATTTTAGTGGTTGGGTTACTTTTTTATTTCATAGCTTTATTGCCTTATCTACGACTTTAAATCTAACTAAGTGCTCACCCTACATCCTCCTTTTTTACTTTGGAATTGAAGGCAACCTGATCATCAAAACGTCTTGATTGGTGTAATGTAAAACACCCAGTAATTCCTGTGTGCTATAAATTTACTACCTTGGTTCTCGGGCATACTCAGTTACTTCTCATATTCTTTCAACCCCTTACCAGCTCTTATTTTCTGAGTAGAGATGGCAATGGGCCCGATATTTTCGGGTACCCGGCCCGGCCCGGCCCGAAAGGGGCGGGCTTTACCCGAGGTTGGCGGGTTTTGGCTTGGGCCTGGGCTTGATTTTAAGGCCCGACCTCGGGTACGGGCCGGGCATGGGTATATCTTTAGGCCCGGCCCGGCCCGGCCCGTCTCGAAAATTTTAGTATTAATTTTACTAATTTACCCTTATACTATATATTTAATTACAATATATATATATATATCCATTTTTCCCAAACCCTAACCTCAATTTTCATCCCATATTAAAGGTTTAACATGTTAAAATTGCCTTTAAATGAGTTAGATGAGTTTAGTTCAACTTATTAAAGTGGATTTCACCATAGCATATTATGCACAGCTGAAAAGTTAGTATAATTAACTATTATAGAGTTTTAATTGCTCACTTATTGCTTAAATTATTTGTGGAAATAACTTCAATTAATATTTAAAAACCATTTCTAAAATTAAAAATATAAAAAAATTTGAAATTTATTAATATTTAAAAATAAACATTATTAAAAAAGGCGGGCTTGGGTCGGGCCTGCGATTATAAAAAACCCGTCGGGCCGGGCTTGGGCTTTGCCTATCATACCCGTAGCGGGCTCGGGCCGGGCTTGGGCTGTGTCATGAGGTCGGGCTTGGGCCTGGGCCAAGGGGTACCCGGCCCAGGCCCGGCCCATTGCCATCACTATTTCTGAGTGTTAAAGTAAGCACATTATTGGAATTTTTTTTTTTATTATTATTATTCATTATTTTGCGGTCCCAAAAACTTGTCCTTGGGAGGATCGGTCTTACAAAGACCAGTCCAGGGACCGGACTGGGCCCTAGGGAGAAGTGATCGGGCCAAGGCCAGTCCGTCCTCCAAGGACCTGGACTGGTCCCAATTAATTTCAAAAACCCCCTTAACCAATGACAAAAATCTCCAACAAATATCCAGAACCTCCTATAATATATGAAATACATAATAAATTTAGGGATTAAAAAAATTAAAAAAAAAAAAGAAGATTGACCGTTGTTGTTGGGAGGTGCAAAAAGTTTTTCTATTTTTCTAAAATTTGATTTTTTTCTTAATTATTAAAAACTAATTATTTATTAATTTATACATTTGTTTCTTTTGCTTAAAAAACTAAATTTTTTCTTTTATTTAATAAACTGATTTTTAATTTAAAAAAATAAAATTATAACTACTGTTTAGAGGTAACTGATTTTTAATAGAAATCGAAGTTAGAAGTTTAAATGTCTAATTTCCAAGTTAGAGAAGGTAATTGTCATCCATTTGTATTTTAGGGGTATAAGTGATATTGACATATCCTATAATAACATTTATGCGGACTGACGAGAATGCCCTTTTACTGTCTAAATTAACGTCTGAATTTTAACTACCCGTGGAAATTTTTTTTTTTTTTTTTGGTTTAAGATTGTAGGTCAAAAATGTTTTTCATTACGTAGATTTATTACAAATTTCTCTACACTTTTGTTTGTTGATCTACCGTCTTCATATTTACATTTTGATGCATATACGAAAATGTTTAATGAATCATCCACGAAGATAATCAGGCTTTTGCTCTGTCTCATCCTTCTCTTTTGTGTGGATATAGTTGTAGGAGAAATTAATTCATGGATCGGGACTTGTTTTAATTACCTTAGATTTTATTTTATTATTATTTTTTTTAATGCAGGATTATTGGAGTGATTAGTTGCGTGAATACTATGTTGAATTGGAGGAAAGCACTATTGATGTCTAAAGTTCTTTGTGTTTTTTATTTTGCAGAATAAATCTTAAAGACTCTGTTTCTTTTTATTTTCGATGCCCTTTCGATGGAATATCACAGTGAAGATTTAACATATTTACTCAACTTTCAGAGAAACTGTCATTGAACTCTCTTCTCTTCCATCAACTTTCTCAAATTCTTTTTCAGATTTTCTCAGCAACCAAACGGGTATTTCTCAGAAATTCCTGAAAAGCATTGCTCCGATACTATCTTATTGGAAAATCTTTTAACGAGTGAAAACACAAGAAAGGTGAGCCTGTGCACAAAACAGAACTGAAACTCTGTAGAAATCACAGGAAGCAGAGGATGGGTATTCCTTGTGTTACAGGACATTAGCATTATCCAATCCAAGACCGGCAGCTGCATGGCCCCATGAATTACTTTTTCTTTTCCTTTTAAACCAAAAAGAAAAAAAAAAAAGATCGGTTCTGGGCCGCCCTCAAAAGAGTCAGTCAACAGGGTATCTTTTGTACAGATATTTCCACCTCTGTTATCAAACCCTCAATTATTTCTCTTATTCTCTCATCACGCTCTTACCAACTCTCTCTCAATCTCAAACTATACTCTTGTTTTCTCAGTGTTAAGGTAAGCACAATACTCTAGCGGCGCCTGCAGTCGACAATCATGTGAAGCTCCACTAAGTCCATGGTGTTACTGGTAATCACTAATTTTTATAATATCATGACTTTGCATTATAGAATGTATGTACGTTTATCACCATCCATCTTAACATCATTTTATTCATTTATGTATATCCATCTTCACTTGATTTCATTTAAACTCTTATGAAAGAAACTGTTTTTTTTAAAAGACCGTGGGTGGAAAAATGTATATTAGCCAAACTTTGGGTGGGAAAATATCATTGGCTGGCTCAAATGATAAGAAAACCTCAATTATCTCACATAATATATCCCCAAAAAGAATATAATCATCACAACCCACTCTCTCAGATTCTTTTAAACTCTCTTAAACTCTCTGCTCTTACTTTTTCTTCAGTGTAACGGTACTTAGATTTATTACAAATTTCTTTTTAGTTTTGTTTGTTGATCTATTGTCTTCATATTTACATTTTGACGTATGTACGAAGATGTTTAATGAATCATCCACGAAGATAATCAGGCTTTTGCTCTGTCTCATCCTTCTTTTGTGTGGTTACAGTTGTACGAGAAATTAATTCATGGATCGGGACTTGCTCAGTGCGTTGCTCTCTACCTTGGTGAACAGACTGGGAAAGCAGTCCCCTGAGTTGATACACCTTGCAGTTGCAGATCAAGAGGGCTTATGTTTAAAGCTAAACCAGTGGAGGAAAATACTTGACATTTTTAGCGATTCTGTCCGCATAAAGACGAAGGAAAAGGAGTTACTGTCGGACATGAATGTGAAAATATGGCTGGATGACGTCAGAGAATTGGCTGAAGATGTGGAGGAGATACTGGATGAGATTGCCAATCAAGCTTTAATGGCTCCAAGACAGACTATCACAGGTAGGAAATGGTTCCCGGGCTTCATCTCTGCTTATTTCACAGGTTTGAAGAAATCAAGTGTGGTTACCGCGTTTTATGATAGTCTGAGTTCCAAAATATCAGATACAAGTAGCCGACTGGAAAAACTCAATACAAAAAGATATGCACTTGGACTACAGATAGTGGTTTTTACTGCTATGGCTGGTGTTGATGTAACAATGGAATGGTTTAGGCCATTGCCAACCAAAACTATCTATGACAGAGACAATGATAAAATGAAAATACTTGAAATGCTGCTAATGGGTGAAGCAAGTAATCATGCCAACTTTAGTATAATACCCATTATCAGCGTTGCAGAAATTGACAGAGCACGGTTGGCTCGACTTGTGTATGATGATAAGGCAGTGAAGGACTTCAAACCAAGAGCCTGGGTTTCTGTTTCCAAAGATTCTGATGTTTTGACGATCTCCAAGGCGATTCTGGAATCGATCACTTCTCAATCCTGCGATCTAGAGGATTTAAATGAGGTACTGGTTGAACTGAAAGAAGCTATCATTGGTAATAAATTTTTGTTCGTCTTAGATGATGTTTTGACGAAGAATTATGGTTTGTGGGAAACTCTAAAGTCTTCTTTTATGGCTGGAGCTCCAGGAAGCAAGATAATAGTGACAACCTGCAGAGTAGATATTGAGTTCCCAATCGATCTCAATATTCAACCTTATACATTAGAGGAATTGTCGAATGAAGCTTGCTGGTCCTTGTTCAAGATGCATGCATTTGATCGGGAGGATAGTGGTGTTTACAAAAATTTAGAATTAATTCGTGAGAAAGTTTTGGATATGTGTAAAGGTTTACCTTTAGCAGCAAGAATTCTTGGTGGCCTTCTGCGTTTTGAGCCGAGATTTGAATGGGAAGAAGTATTGAACAAAGAAATATGTGATTTAGCAGAAGATAATGAGATTCTTCCCTTCCTCAAATTAAGCTATGACTATCTTTCTTCATCTTTCAAAAGGTGTTTTGCGTATTGTGCGATTTTGCCTGAGGATTATGAATTCGACAAAGAAGAACTTGTTTTTCTATGGATGCAGAAGGTCTTATTGGAGGACCACTAGAGTATCAGCAAGTGGAGTATCAGTCATGGGACGATGATCAAATGGAAGATAGAGGCAGTAAGGTTTTCCAAGAGCTATTGGAAAGGTCTCTCTTCCAACATTCAAGTAGTCATGCTTCCAAATTTAGAATGCATGACCTCATCAAAAGTATGGCACGATGGATTTGTGGAGAAACAGATTTTAGAGATGATGTGTTGGGGGTCAATAACCAACCGAGAAGATTCAGAAGGGCTTGTCATTCTGACACTTCAGCTAGTTGTGGTGGGAAAAATAAATTTGAGGTATACTATGATGTTGAGCGCTTACGGACATTTCTTCCGGGACTCATACGTGGTGATGATACCCATTACATTACTGATGTGCTTCTTTCTGATTTGCTACCAAAGTTTAAAAGACTGAGGGCGTTATCCTTGGAAAAGCAACATATTACTCAGTTACCCCATTCTGTTGAAGGTTCGAGATATCTAAGATATGTCAACCTTTCTGACACTATGATCTCAAGGTTACCTGATTCAATATGTTCGCTACACATGTTGCAAATTTTGCTATTAAGAGATTGCTCTCATCTGGTAGAGTTGCCTTCCAATCTGAGGAATTTGATCAATCTACGACACCTTGACATTACAGGATTCAACTTAATAAGGGAAATGCCGCTGGGAATGAAAGAGTTGAAATGTCTTAGAGCATTACTCAATTTTATTGTTGGCAAAGGTGTGGGATCTGATTTGAAAGACTTGGAGAGCTTAAAATATCTTCGTGATCTTTACATTTCAAGATTAAACAATGTAATTGGTTCACAGGATACAAAAGACTCCATATTAGTTGATCGGAAGAGTCTAAAAGTGCTGGTATTAGAGTGGAGTTCTCAATTGGATGACACGAGATGAGTTAGTTGAAGAAAAGGTACTGGCCATGATACAACCTCACCAAAATCTGAAAGAACTCACAATCAAAGGCTACAGTGGCACAAGATTTCCATCTTGGGTTGGAGATCGAAAATATTTGAACATAGTGGTCTTAACATTGGAAAGATGTGAAAAGTGCAGAGTCTTGCCTCCCCTTGGATGCTTGTCCTCACTTGAGCGCCTCACCATCAAAGGAATGACAAGAATAAAAAGGATAGGTTCTGAGATTTTTGGAACAGATGATTCAATTCCTCTGAAATCGCTGAAGACTTTATGTTTTGAGGATTTGCAAGAATGGGAGCATTGGGATCCTGTTGGAGAAAATAAGTGGGTTCACCCATTCTTTTGCTTGTGTGAGTTATCCCTTGTGAAATGCTCCAAACTCTGTGGAAAATTACCTGAATCTGCTTGGTTACGTAAACTGACAATTCAGGAATGTGGGCAGTTAGTGGTTTCGTTCCGAAGCGTCCCACTGTCTTGCGAAGTAACGATAGATGGAGGCAAGATGCTGTGCGGTAGTCAAAGTTCACTCCAAGAAAACGAAGGTGAGTTTGCCATTTTCTGTTTTTTTTTTTCAATAAGTTCTTTCTTCTTGAATGCAATGCTTGTTTCAAAATTTTCAGAGTTGAGTACTTGATGTTTATAATATGTATATTAAGAGGAAAAAAATTCAGAGTTGTTCTTCTTGCTAATAGTAAGACGAAGGTTGCAACTTTTTTTTTTTTAAATTTTTGTAAGATTTTTTTTAGTCTAAATAAATCACATGCTTTCGCAATCTTCTTGTTTCATTATATCCAAGGTCTTTTGCTTGCTTTCTTGTTCCTTCATCTAATTACTTTGTCTATATATCTTACTTCTTTAGCTGTGCATCTTATTCACGTTCAGTTATTTATAATTTGTATGATGTAGAGATTAATATCAACAATTTACATCTTGTTTTAATCAATGATCTATAGTTTAATTACCTTACAATTGCTTTTTTATGCAGGATTATGTGAGTAATTAATTGCGTGAATACTATGTTGAATTGGAGGAAGGCAATATTGATGTCTAAAGTTGTGTGTTTTTTATTGAATAAATCTTAAAGACTCTGCTTCTTTTTCTTTTCGGTGCACTTTCGATGGAATATCATCTGTGTGTGTTTATTTTGAATCTTTATAATAATGTAAAAGACTCATTTTTACTTTTTTGTTTCTATGCACTTTTCATCGATATCACATTGAGGATTTTATTTCAGAGCAGCAGGACTCAGTATATATGATGTGCTAGTTTAACTGGTATTTACATTTGTTATTGGGAGCTTTTGCCATCTCGGTTGTGAATGTATTTGCATTCTTCCTATCTTACATTTACTGCATTAATCTTTTTTCGAAAATCATGGATGATTGGCGTTCTGGCAATGAATGTTTTGTTTATATATCATATTATGAAATATTTATGTAAAAAAAGAGGACCTTGTGTCAGGATATTTACTGCACACTTATGGTGAGACCAAAATGTTGAAAGAAAAAATCAACGAAAAGGTGGATTCATGGCTCTCTAGAAACAAGAAAGCTTGTTCAAACATTGTCCTTTAAACTGCTTTGCTCACTTATGTTTCGGGAATCTGGATGGATTACTATTTTCCCAAAAAGTGAGCGTCAAGTTGTTGGTCACTTAAGTCCTTTAAACATAGTTGTTTGATTGTAAACCAATCTGCAAGCTACATCAAAAAATTTCATGTTCATTGCCTCAAAATTAAACAAAATGTTGTTTCCAACATTACAACCTACATTGATGAACAAGATTAATTTTCCAAATTCTTTGTAGCGACAGAATTACCAGTTGAGATTGTTAAATTCTCACCTAAAGCAAGCTTGTAGGAAATAAGAAGAATGAGCACCGTTAGTAGTACCTATTGCTCATTTGCTCGAACAATTGTCGATTTCTTTTCCAGAATATGAATGCCTCTTTAGTACTAAAATAGAGAAAAATTAAGAGAATCAAAGTTTGAATGAAGTATTTCTTATTTTATTATTTAGAATGTGAAATCTGGCAATAGTTGGCTCTAGTTCCCGAATTTTAATGCGTGAAAACGCAAGAAAAGATGAATTTGTGTACAAAACAGAATTGAAACTCAGTAGAAAAGCAGAGAGGAAAGCAGAGAATAAAACACAAACAAAACATTGCAGAACACAGTATTCCTTTAGTTACAAGACACCAACATTTGTTACTTGTTGGGAGATGACAACCGTGGCACAGATTATAAGAATTGGGAGAGTCCTCAATTTCTCCTTTTATGGCTGGAGCACAGAAGGGATTTTTCAGATTTTCTGCTTCTCTTTATCTCTTGGTAGCTTACTTGCTATCTCGTCGAAGGGAGAACAAAATGGGAAGATATAACGAACAACTGGAATGTATCATATGAAAATAGTAAACCTTCAAATCACATGTTAACATGATGCATGACACGATGTTAGTTTCTGGGATCAGGGAATAATTATTTTAATGTTAATGAAGAAATAAGTCTTAATAAATATTAATGAAGATATGTGGAAAGTCAGTGGTTTCATTCTCAAGCCTTTTAAGCTTTTGAACAAATATTTCAGGAGTTCGATAATTGATGAAGGTAAGAATATCTTTATATAAACAGTTTTTTTATGTAGGCCAATCTTATTGGAGATCCAGAGGGCTTAAGACCAAAGATAATTGAGACCTAAAGCGGAACAGAGTGCTTGAACTAATAAGCATTTTGCTGTTGAGATAGCACACAACAAGGTGGGCAGTGATATTGATTCAAAAGGCGGTACTGAGTCGATCAGTTAAGATTTTCAGACTGAACTATCTCCCCTGGCCAGATAGTACTTTCTCAATACATGTCATGCTTTAGTGTGCATGTATATACATTTTTGTTCGCCAGGTTTAGACCTTCTTCAACTTCAGCTGTATTTTACTTTACCAATGGCATTGTTCCGAGACTATCTTATTGGAAATTGTTTTAATTAGTGACTAACACAAGAAAGGTGAGTTTGTGTACAAAACAGAAGAGAAGCTCTGTAGAAATCAGAGGAAGCAGAATATGGGTGTAGAGTCGAATTTTTTATTTTCTTTTGTATTTTCCAACACCAAAAATTATAATTGCATCAAATGAGTTCCTTTATTCTCATACTCAGTTGAATTCAAACTATCTAACCAAACAAAATACAAACAAAATAGAGTCGAACAGAGAACTGTGTAATCACATGGCTATATCTTGTGTTACAAGGCATTAGCATTATCCAATCCAAGACCAGCAGCTGCAGGGCCCCATGAATCACTTTTTCTTTTCCTTTTAAAACAAAAAGAAAAAATGATGGGCCGCGGTGAAAACTGTCATCACTGTATTTTTTCTACAGATATTTTCACCTCTCTCATCAAACCTTCAATTGTTTCTCTTCTTCTCTCATCTCTCTCTTACCAACTCTCTCTCAAACCCTACTCTTGTTTTCTCAGTGTTAAGGTAAGCACAGTACCGGAAATTTTCTTCTTCTTAAATCTGTTTTTCGAATTTTTATTTTCATATTTACATATTGATGTATGTTTATCAGCATCTTCATACCATTAATTTATACTTAGATATATATCCATCTAGACTTCTTAACTGGATCTTGCCCCATTTTGCACTAGTGAGAGGATAATTATTGCAAAACATATGCACCATCAATAAATCACATTTTCGTGAGTAGAATAATTAATAAATCACACGGGCGAACGACTTGTACATACCCAAAGTTTACTGTAATGACAAGTTGGTACCTAAAAGGTTTTGAAACGACAAATAGGTACCTTTCGTCATATTCTGTTAGTGATTTTTGTTTATTAATAGTGAAAAGACTAAAATGCCCTTCAAAGTTTCAATTTTTGTTTTTTATAAATTTAAAAATTTCTAAAAGTCTGAAAAGGCCACATCGGCACTTTACGACACAGATCCGATGGGGATCTGTGTCGTAATCGATTACGGCAGTTCCGCGATGGTGGCCGGAATGCGTATTGGGGTGGTGGGGGTGTTTTTGTCATTTTACAAACTTTTTATATATGGGGGTGTTTAATTAAATTAGCAAACCTAGGGGGTTTTTAGAAATTTTTAAATTTATAAAAAACAAAAAATTGAAAACTTTGAAGGGCATTTTAGTCTTTTCACTATTAATAAACAAAAATCACTAACAGAATATGACGAAAGGTACCTATTTGTCATTTTAAAACCTTTTGGGTACCAACTTGTCGTTACGATAAATCTTGGGTATGTATAAGTCGTTCTCCCTAAATCACACTGTCTAAGTGTCATTTCACATATCACCCTTCTCTATGTGTGACAGTTCTCAACCATGTTTAACTCGCTCCATCATACACTCGTACGTTCTTTGGAAAGAATGAGGCTGAAGTCGTATGAGATGAAGCGGTGCAGGTCAAGAGCGGCTATGCTCAATTCTAGAGAAGTGGCTGGAAATCTTGAACATATTTATGAAAGTAGTTCCGGAGGAAAATGCAAGAAACGAGTCCAATGTGGATGTGAAAGTGTGGCTATACGATGTCCAAAACGTGATTGATAATTTGAAGGAATACTGAATGAATTTGAGTTATTGGCCGCTCGTCAGAGTCAGACCACAGGCAAGAAAAGTTCCTTAATGAAAATCATCCCTGCTCGTTTTACAGGTTTGAATCCGATTGCAGTGTTGGATGGTGATTTGAGCTCTAAGATAATGGATATAACTAACCGATTGGAAGAACTCGACAGGAAAAGAAATGCACTTGGACTGAGAGTCATTTCAGTCCCTGCGTCATTACCCTTTTTCTCGTTTCAACCTATTTTGGTAGAAGCAAGGGGTGCCATGGCATGGGAAAAGGAGTGCCACGGCATGAAAGGAAGACTTTCTCCAAAATCACTCCAGAGGGTTCCATGCCACAGCCAAGAAAGAGGAATGCGGCGGCTTGAAGAAGAGAGTTTGCATCCAGGAATTCCAGAGAGCTCAGTCCCGCAACATTGCAAAAGTCATGCCACGGCATCAAGAATGAATGCCGCTGCATTCAGGAAACCATGCCACGGTGCGTGTCTGAGGAAGAGTCCCAGAATTGACCCGAGAGCAGCATGCCGCCACACACCAAAAAAGTGTTGATCAAGCTGATATTATGCTGGAAACTGCATGTAGGATGTCAACTTTTGGAATCTGATGCTGCAAGGTTGGCGGCAAAGTTTAAATTTCTGCTGTAGTGTTTTTTGGTTCTGCTGTAACTCTTTGGAGTTCAATCTTTTAATCAATGTAATGTTAATTTAGGTGAATTCAGCTGTAAATCAGCTGGTTTGGTGTATCATAATGTGATGTGTTTGTAGTAGTTAGCAAGGTATGGTTGATTTATTTTGATTGTAAACCTGCTGCAGACTGCAGAGTAGGTGTAACAGCAGTGCAAACCATGTATATTATCTGCATTATTGTTCAATGAAGTAAGAGAATTCCCGTATGCAGTATTTTCAGTGTGTGCCAACTTCATAGCAGTTCTTTTCCTTTGGATTCTCCAGCTTCAAAACCTACAAAAAGAATGCCACGGCATGATCCTGGAAGTTCAAATTTCAAGTTATTTGAAGAGTAGTTATTGTTAGTTTATGAATTCTAATCCCCTTTAACTGCTGTCAAAATTCAGTTGAGGGTAGTAAGGGATTGCTATCCCTTTAACTAACATATAAGGGATTGAATGGTTTAGTTTTTTTTAATGTACTTGAATCAACTGAATAAAATCTTCCTTTCGACACGAGATCATCTCTGGTTGTTGTTTATAATTAGAATATATTGCTTCCAATTCCAACAACCGTGCCTACCTAGAATACGGGACCCTGAATCGGCTTTTCCAAAATGAACCTACTACTTATGGAAGGGACGAAGGTATCTAAGATATGTCAATCTTTCAAACACTATGATCAAAAGGCTACCTGATTCAATATGTTCACTACTTATCTTGCAAATTCTACTTCTAAGAGATTGCTCTTGTCTCATAGGGTTGCCTTCTGACTTGAGGGATTTGATCAATTTAATTCATCTTGATATTAGAGGTGTCAATCTAATAAAAGAGATGCCGTTGGGAAAGGAAGAGTTGAAATGTCTCCAAACATTACTAAATTTTATTGTGGGCAAAGGTAAAGGACCTGATTTGAATTACTTGAAGAAATTAAAGTTTCTTCGTGAACTTTACATTTCAAGACTATGAATGTAATTGTTTCACAAGACACAAAGGACTTCTTATAAATTGATAAGGTGTATCTAAAAGTGCTGGTACTCGAGTTTGAATCTCAGTTGGATGACACACGAAATCAGTTGGTGGAAGAGAATGTACTAGATGCATTACAACCTCATGCAAATCTGGAGGTACTCAACATCAAAGGCTACAGTGGTACAAGATTTTCAAGCTAAGTTGGAGATTCAGTATATTCTAAAATGGTGGTCTTAACACGGGAAAGATGTGAAAAATGCACATTCCTGCCTTCACTTGGTTGTTTGGGCTCACCCAAACACCTCACCATCAAAGGAATGGTGGGAATAAAAAGGATATGTTCTGAAATTTTTGGAAATATTGTTCAAATCCTTTCAAATTGCTGGGGACTCTTTGTTTTGAGGATTTGTAGGAATGGGAGCATTGGGATCCTGTACAAGAAAATGAGCATGTTGAATATTCTCTAGTCTTCGTGAGCCTTCCGTTTTGAAATGCCCCAAACTCGGTGGAAAAATACCTAAACTTCACCTTTTTCACTTTAAACTTACAATTTAGGAATGTGGGCATTTAGAGGTTTCTTTCCCAATCCTCCCAATGGTTTTGTGAATCAAAAGTAGATTGATGCGGGATCTTTGTGTGGGAAGCAAAGTTTGAATAAGGTAAAGGCTTTGTCATTTTACGAAACTCTTTGATCTCTCATCTCTTTTCTTTTTATCTTAATAAATGTTCTTTCTTCTTGAGCTAAATATTTCTTTGCATGTTAGATATTGGAAAATCTACTTAGGGACTGATTTTAGTAAACTTGACTGTTAATCAGGATGATATTATGCTGGAAAGTCATAAAGGTGCTCACATTTTGGAATCTGGAGCTGCAAGTTTGGCAGCAAAATTTGAAGTTCTGCTGGTGTTTTGGTTCTACTGTAACTCTTTGGAACTGAATTTCTTTAATTAATGTAATGTACAACTTAAGTAAATTCAGTTGTAAATCTGCTGTTGATTAGGTTTTTATGTAATGTGATGTGTTAGTAGTTGTTAGCAAAGTATGGTTGATGATTTTTTATTGTAAAACCTACTGTTGAGTAGGTGCAATAGTATTATAAACCATGTACATTATTTGCCTTGTTGGTTAACGAAACTAGACCATTCACGTATTCTGTTTCTTTGTGTTAACTTCTCTGCAATGTTTTCCTTATAATTCTCTAGTTCAAAACCATCATTTGGTATTAGAGCCACTGTGAGTCTTAAGACCAAAATACAACTCTATAACTTAGCTCAACTCCCTTAAATGTCTTCTTCAAGGCAACGAACCCAACTCCTCTTTCTCCACCTATCTTCAATGGTGAGCAGTACCATGTTTGGGCTGTCAAAATGAAGACTTACTTGAAAGGCCATGCCTTATGACAATAAGTAGAGAGACAAATCCCTCGGCTTGGGCAAACCCAACCCACCCCGAATCGAGAAGGATTCATGAAAAAGAGGTAGCAAAGGCTCCAAGAGTACTCTCTTGCATCCATTCCATGATAATCGACCAAGTTTTCTCGGGATAATGGCATGTGATACTCCTAAAGAAGCTTAGGATAAGCTCAAGGAAGAGTTTAGGGGAAGTAGTCAAACCAGAAACATGCAGGTCTTAAACTTGAGAAGAGAGTTTGAAATGCTCAAAATGCAAGAAACTGAAAATGTCAAGGAGTATGTGGATAGGCTAATGAATGTGGTGAATAAGATTAAGCTACTTGGTGAGGAGTTGACTAATCAGAGGATTGTGGAGAAGGTTTTGGTCAGCCAACCCGAGAGATTTGAAGCAAAGATCTCTTCACTTGAAGACTCCAAATACATGTCCTAAATCAGCATAACTAAGCTTATGCATTCCCTTCAAGCACAAGAGCAGAGGAGGCTACTAAGGCAGGAAGATTTAAGTGAGGAAGCTATGTTTGCAAGCCAAAAAATGAAGGGATTTAAAGGTGAAATAGGAGGTATGCTGAAGAGAAGAAGTGAAAAGAGAAAATTAACAACCAATGAGGAAAGAATGCGGGTACAATAACCTTTTCTCTGTGTCCTCATTGCAAGAAAAAAAACCACTCTGAAAATAGATGTTGGTTCAGGCCTGGCATACAATGCAGGTCTTGTAAACAATTTGGGCACATTGAAAGAGTGTGCAAGAACAAGGGGAACCAGTAGGATTAGCAAACTTAAGCAGTGGAAAATTCCCAACAGACACAAGAGAGTATTGTGCAGTTGTTTGTGGTCTTTGAATGTATGATTGCAAGCAGCCCTAATGTGTGAGTGATTGATAGTGGCTGCACTAACCATATGACACCAAATGCCAGAAATTTTGTGAACCTGGATCAGGGCTATCAATCCAAAGTGAAGGTGGGAAATGGTGAGCTTCTAGAGGTGAAAGGCAAGGGTTACATAGTTGTCCAAACCAAGATAGGTATTAAACATATAGCAGATGTTTTGTTTGTGCCTAAAATTAGTTTAAGCCTACTTAGTGTAGGACATGCTAGAGAAAAATTATTCTCTGCATTTCAAGGACTCTACTTGTGTTATCTTAGAGGGTGATGGGACTGGGTTGATGAAGGTTAGGATGCAGGGAAAAAGCTTCCTTGTAGAATGGGAAAAACTTGTTTTTCAAAACCACTCAGCTAGGATAGGTGATTCAGAGTTGTGGCATAAGGGGTTTGGACATTTCCATTATCATGCCCTTAAGGAACTTAAACACAAAAGCCTTGTTTACAACTTACCCATAATTGACCAAGGTGAAGGATGTGCAAAACTGTCAAATTGGTAAGCTTAGTAGGCCACCATTCCCTCGTAAATAAAGCATAAAGAGCAAGTGGGAGACTCTAGTTTGTACACACAGATGTGTGTGGTCCAATGCAGCAAACTTTCCTAAGTGGAAGCAGGTACTTTATCCTTTTCATAGATGACTTTTCTAGGATGACATGGGTGCATTTTTTGAACCAAAAAAAGTGAGGTAGCTATTGTGTTCAAAAGGTTCAAGTTGTTGGTTGAAAACCAAACAGGTTTGACACTCAAATCATTGAGAAGTGATAATGGTGCAAAGTATACTTCCAATGAGTTTGAAGAAGCATGCAAAAGGGCTGGAATAAGGCATCAGTTTAGTAGTCCATACACTCCACAATAAAGTATGCTTAGGACTTGTTACTAAAAGCAGGAATGACAGACTCTAAACCTTGTTCCACACCTATGGCTACTGGTCTCAAGCTTGGAACAGCAGAAAGTAAGATATTTGATAAACCTACATTGTACAGAAGCATTGTTGGTTGTCTGCAGTACCTAACACTATCTAGACCAGACTTGGCTTTTCTTGTTAATAAGTTGAGTCAATTTTTGTTGGTTAAGGCACTTGGATAGCTTCTAAACGTGTTCGAGATATGTTAAAGGCACCTTGATAGGCATGGTATTCTCTTCACCAGAAAGAAGACTTTTGGCTTGAAAGCATTTCTTGATCTTGACTAAGGGTGGAGATGAAAGCGAGAAGGTCCACTAGTGGCTACATTGTATGTCTTGGAGGGAATCTAGTTCAATGGTCATCTAGGAAGCAAAAAGTAGTTTCTTTATCGTCTACAGAGGCTGAGTATCGATCACTTAGTCAGGTTGCCACTGAAGTAGTGTGGATTCAAAATTTGTTTAAGGAGCTTGGAATTCAAATCAGTAATGTTCCTATCATTTGGTGTGATAATATGAGTGTTGGGCACTATCATCCAATCTTGTTTTTCATGCTTGAACAAAGCACATTAAAATTGATGTGCACTTTGTGAGAGACCTAGTTACAAGAAAGCTATTGTTTGTGCAGTATATTGCTTTAGAATATCAAGTTGCTGATGTGTTGACCAAAGCTCTTCCTAGTGCTCGTTTTGCAATGTTAAGAGACAAATTAAATGTCACAGATAGATTACCAACTGATGAAGATAGTACTAGAATTATACAGCACAATGTGGTTACAAAATAAGGTCTTCAAGTTGCTGCAGATGATGTGTACTGAAGATGGTTGTTTGAGTTACTGAAGTTGGTCTATAATATTGAAGTAAAGTTACTGGAGTAGTGATATGTTGGCTGTTGGACAATTGTAGGGCTTGCAGTGCTTGAAGTGCAGGATTTGCAATATTTTGAGATGGTTTATGATGGTGAATCTCTGTTGTGTCTAATGTTGTAAGTATTTTTGGTGGTGTCTTTCTTATAGTCTAAGTTGAAATGTTAAGGGGTGTTATTGCATTGGTTTGCAATGACTGGTGTATTGAAGTGTTGATTTGCAGTTTTGTAATGATTGAAGTATTGGAGTGTTAATTAAACAAAATGTGTAGTTTGGTTAACAGTGGAATGTTAGTGTAAGGTTGTTAAATGCATAGTTTGGTTTACGGAGGAATGTTAGAGTAAGGTTGTTACTTGGTTAAGTAGTTTAGGTTAAGGAGGAGTATTAGGCATATTGTGTTAAGCAGGAGTTTTTTTCTAATATCTAGAAGTAATGAGGGGACACAAAAACGATGTCCCTTTGTATTGTGTATCTAATAACAGAGTTACTATTATTTTGTAACTGACTCAGTTAATACAAACATAATTTTTCTTCGTATTTTCTCTCTGTTTTTCACTGAATTTTTCCCGACTTTCTCTAGAATCGTCACTTTACAATTGTTTTAATGAGTGAAAACACAAGAACGCCGAGTTTGTGTACAAAACAGAATTGAGACTCCGGAGAAATCAGAGGATGGGTCTAGAGTCTTAACAGAGTCGAACATAGTAGACTGTAGTCTGTAATTACATGGGTATTTCTTGCGTTACAGGACATTAGAATTATCCAATCCATGACCGGCAACTGCAGGACCCCATGACCATGAATCACTTTTTCTTGTCCTTTTAAAACTAAGAAGAAAAAAATGAGTGGCTCTGGGCCGCCCTCAAAAGGCAAAGGAGTCAGTCAACAGGGTATTTTCTGTACAGATATTTCCACCTCTCTTCTCAAACTCTCAATTATTATTCTTATTCTCTCATCAGGCTCTCAATTATTCTTTTACTTCTTCAAAACTATTTTTTTCCCACGTAAATTACTTTACTTATCAACCTAATTAATTTGTATAAAATAATCACATATTAATTATTATTCACGTGCTCATCAGGATATTATTTATACAGATATATGGAGAGAATGTAAACATGGAGTTGACTGAATTCACATAGAAGAACGAAGATTAGGATTGGACTCGTTCTTTATTTTTCAAAAATAAAGACTAAGAAAATACAAGCTTAATTAATTAAATAATCGGTTTTACAAAGGGTATCTTTTTCCATAGTTACATTTCGATGCAATAATCCATGCCAAGTTACCGATGAGTTGGCTTGACTTAGACCAGATCCCCACACGGCCACACCCATCCCCTCCAGTAGCACCACTTTGGGTATCTTTTAGATTGTATTTACTTAAAAGAGAATATTATATTATTAGAAATTGAAGATTATGGAGAATATTAAAGGAAATATATTTAGTTAATTAGAATAAATTAATGGATATATTATATTGATATGTTTGATTGAGAAGAATATATTGAAAGATATATTATATAGATTACTTGTCCTCTTTTAAAATATTAATATAATATTATGGTTTATTATTAGTATTTGGTTTTTTAACCCCCAATATTTTAGAATTTAGCTAAACACCCCCATAATAAATAAATAATAAGAAAAGACCTTAGCCATCCAAGCCACTGCCCATGGTTATGGTCGTAACAGCGCATGACTGACTGAATCTGACTAGTCGTATGCCGTTATGGCTATTTCTAGCCATATCTCTCGTAAAAAACAACTAGATTGGCACACAATTAGCCAAATCTGTCAAGTTGTGTGCCATTGCGATGTTGATCGACAGCCCTTGATGATTGTGGCCAGATCTGACCACCACCCTTAAGTAATTTTTTTAAAGTTCAAGGGTATTTATGTTCTAAAAATTTGTATATAAAGATAAAATAGTCCATAAATATATTTGTAAATTGTTTTCAATAAAGGATATTATTATTCAAAAAATTTAATAGTTAAAGGTAAAATTGTAAAAAAAATATAATTATCAAATAAAATATATAAGAAAATAAAAATAATTAGATTAATTTTTATATAATCAATGTAATTATTATTAATTTTAAAAGATTATTAGAATATTATATTATTTAGCATAATCCAAGATGATATTATATTAATAATTATGAGATTATCGCAATCACACCCTTAGTTTAGTTTTCTACTGTAGACTCAACCTTAAATCACATCAATCATTCAATCAACACTCCATGGTTTCAATGAATCATGATGGGCTATAAATTCACTTGGGGTGCTTCTACCGACATTTTGCCTTTTTTTTATTTAATATTTTTTTAATGTTTTGAATAAAAGTTAAAGATAAGTGTTGTGTTTCCTTTTTCATTTTTTATGCATTTTTTGTGGAATAAATGTAAAAGTCTATAATTAGTCTTCCTTTTCATTAATTTGTATAAACTTTTGCGTGGTTTTATCTCTGGTTTGAGAGTTTTATTACTATACATTTATTATTATTTTTTTCTGCAAATTGTGAATAGACATACATCATATCAGGTGACATTTGTGAAAAAATAGAGGACCCCAAATAAATTTCATGACACACTTTGATCTTGATGAATATATCTAGCAGTAACAGCCCGATTGAAATCCAGATTGGGTTTCCTTCTTGTGTTTTATACTAATGAACCCTTAAAATAATTTGCTTGTCCTTTCCTTCTTGTGCATTATATACTGATGTATTCCTTTCTTCTTCTCTACTACAAAAACAAAGGGTATACTTTTTGAGAAATTTCCTTGCACCTTCTACACTAATAAATTCCATTTCGTCCAAAGAGACATCTTTATTTTATGTTTCAATAACAAGACTAAATGAGTAGTTCTGGCCCGCCCTCAAAAGAGTCAGTTAACACGGTATTATTTCTCTTATTCTCTCATCATCCTCTTACCAACTCTCTCTCAATCTCTACTCTTGTTTTTTCGGTGTTAAGGTAAGCTCAATACTGGAAATCTACTTCTTTTTAATTTCATATTTACATTTTGATGTATGTTTATGAGCATCTTCATACCATTTTATTCATTTCTCATTAATTTACACTTGGATATATATAGATACAGATTCCTGTTAATTGGTTCTTCAAACCATTTTACACTTCTTTAATGAAAGGATAATTATTGTAAAACATATGCACCATCAATATATATATTTTTTTTAATTTTTAATTGGGCTTATGTTCATAATTAAATTGATAAATCACATTTTTCATGAGTAGATAATAACTAAACAAGTGTAAAAAAAAATAAAATGATAGGAAAAATGTTAACAAAATGGGGTATCCTACCTTCTTTATTTCTTCAAAACTATATTTTCCCATGTTAATTCTTATAAAAAATTATACTATGTCTCTACTTATTCTCTTATTCTCTCATAACACTCTCTCAAATTCTCTCGAAAGTTCAATTCTTAATGTTCTTGGTTTGTTGATTTGGTATTTTTCATATTTCATAATAAAAGGATGGGTTTTACAAAGGGTATATATCTTTTTCATATTTTAAATATTTGGTTTGTTGATCAACTTTACTTTCCCTTCAAGATTTATGAAAATGTTAAAGGAATCTTGTATCAATTCTCACAAAGGGTATATATCTTTTTCATATTTTCATTTTGATGTATTAATTTATGTTTAGCAGTATTATGCCTGGGAAAATAAGGGCTGGCGTGGGAAAGTCACGTGAAGAGTGACCTGCTCCCGTCAGAGCAACACGCATACGTCAGACCGCCAAATGATATAGAGCTCACACGTGTCCCTTTTCCTTGCAATAAATCATGCGAAATCAGCTTGGGAAAAGAGAAATGGGACATAAAGTCGGATTATATCCTGACAATCACACCAACCCATGGATTTAATGATGATTACACGCTTCAGTTTGATATAAAATGAAGAAGACCCCTTCATGATGGGGATTCGGCCATTTTTACAAAAAAACTCTCTCTCCTATAAACACATTTACTTTTCATAACTCCTCTGTAAGTCAGTCCGCTTTGCAACCTGACCCACACTAATATCAATACAAATCAGTGGACGTAGGACTTGCTACCTTAGCATCCGAACCACTTTAAAAGCTTTCTTCCCATTTATTTCACTTCATATATTCATTATCACGTGTGTTTATCCTCCAATCAGCAATACGCACGTGACAATTAGTTGGTGCCAAAAACTAGCATCAACAGTTTGGCACTAGAAGGAGGGCTGATTTAGTGTCTACCCTTCATCAGGAGAATCTTTGACCTCTACGGTCTTACGGTCAACAAATGGCCCCCAATGGTCCCGAACTGCGGAGTCAAGCGGCATCTTTGAAGGAGTCCCCCTAGCCCAGAGGGACACCCCTTCCAACATACCTCTAGTTTCGCAAAATGCTGCTGGGGATATCCCGGCAGCTCCGCAACTGGACCCTGCCATCAGAAGCTACCTGCAGATGTTCGACAATACTCTCCAGACGGTCAACCAGAGGTTGGACCGTTTGGACCAAGGCATGTCATCTCGACAATGGGAGGCGGTACAACCGCCAAAGGCGCTGCGGAGTCGCAAAGCGCACAAGGCGATAGCCCATGAGCAACTGCGCGTAAGCGCAAGGGTAAACAAGCAGCAAAAAGTAAGCCTACGGGCTCCCAAGGGCCAGCAAACACGAAAGGCGCCCCGAGCAGGGTGTCGGCAAAGCTGAGACTCAGTGAAAAAGTGAATCCCGAGCTGTCCCATGCCACGTCGCAGGCCAACCCAAGCAAAAATGTTGGGCACGGTGATTCCTATCACCACCAGCAGAACGATCCCGATCGTTATGCGGGTGGCTCCCACACCTCACGGGGCGGTTCGTACTACCGCGAGGGTCGTGAAAATGCCCCGCACAACCCATCGCCTTCACACCTCTAGTCAGCGTATGTCAAGTGCAGCCAGAAATGCCAGCCGAGGCGAGGAGGAATCCGACCTCCGGACTTTCCTAAACTGCAACCGAGAAGGCCGGGCTCGCACGGGTGAAAGCAACCCCCAATTGGCTCCGTTACTGCAAATTGAGGAGCTACAGTGAGCTCTGGACAGGTTGCGGGAGCAGCAAAACGAACAGGCGCAGGTCACCTCTACATCCCCTTTCTCTCCCGAAGTGCTAGCTACTCCCCTTCCACCAGGGTTCAGAATGCCAGATATGCGGCCGTTTGATGGAAACTATGATCCGCATGATCATTTATATGAGTTCAACGAACTGATGGAGCTCCACCAGGTTTCGGACCTTGCGAAATGTCGTTGTTTGGCCGTGACACTGACTTCTCACGCCAAGCGGTGGTTAAGATCGCTCCCAACAGGATCAATCAGTTCGTGGCCTCAGATGAGCACGACGTTCCTACAGCATTTCCAAGCCAATCGAAAATTTTCAATGCCTTTGAGCTACCCCAGCAACATAAGGCAAGAAAGAGATGAGTCCCTACAATCTTATATTGACCGCTTCCACAGGGAACTCAACAAGGTGGCTCACGCCCCAGAAGAGTCCATCCGAACTCCTATAATAGCTGGAGTTCACCCGCAAACCGACTTGTGGAAAGAACTGCAGGGAGAGGACGATATTTCCCTCACCAGATTCTACAACCTGGCAGAAAAGTATCTCCGAACAGAGAATTTATTGGCGGCACTCTGCCGTTGCGATCATGGCACTTCCAGCAGCATGCCTGGTCAGGGAGATAATAGGCGAGCTGATCGCAAAGGAGACATTGACGATCAGCGAAAAGGAAAGAAACCCTGCTACGAGCAGAAAAAGTCCTATGCTCCTGTCCTTCATCGCGACCGCGACGGGACTCAATACACTCCGTTGAATGCGTCCATATCTGCAATCCTCGATAAATCCGAGGAGGCCAGCCTGCTCGGTGAGCCCGAACCCATGAAAACCCCTGATACGACCAAAAACAGCAAAAAATACTGTCGTTACCATCGGGATAATAGGCATCTCACTGATGAATGCCGAGCTCTAAAGCAGGCTATCGAAGAGCTCATCAAGAAGGGGCACTTCAAAGAGTACATTGATGACTCCCCAAAAGAAAACCAAGGGGAGCGAAAGAAAAAGCGTCGTGATCGCAGCGAGTACGATAGTGTTAACATAATTTTCGGAGGTCCGCACCTCGCGGGAAACATACGAGGAGCGCAGGAAAGATATGCTCGCGAAGTGCATCATGACCCGATCAGGGTAATGAACACTTCGCAGCGACCTCAAAAAGCTAGAAAAGAGGAACCAATCACCTTCTGCGAGAAAGAGGCAGCTCGGTTGCACCATCCTCATGAGGATGCTCTGGTGATCACGCCCCTGATAGGGTGTCATAATGTCTGCAGAGTGCTTGTGGACAACAGAAGCGCTGTGAACATTCTGTTCAAGTCCGCTTTCGATAGAATGAACCTGGTCGAGGCCGACCTGAAGCCAGCCTCGATGCCTCTATACGGTTTACAGGGGATCACCTGATCCCCAGTGGAACAATCCAACTCCCAGTCACGCTCGGCGACTACGACGAGGTGACTAGGGTTACCGAACTCTTGGTCGTGGACTGTCCATCGGCCTTCAATGGAATCTTGGGGCGACCTCTACTGAGAACCTTCAGGGCAGTCACTTCCATTTATCATCTCAAGATGAAGTTCCCCACTCCAACGGGGATAGGGGAGGTAAGCGGATCGCAAAGCGCATCTCGCGAATGCTATGTAAAATCGGTCCAAATGGCCGACAAGGGAAAGGGCATTTCGCGATGTGCACCCCGCCAGGCTATGGCGATCAGCCGGACCGAGCCACAGCCTGGTCCGGCGGAGGATAACATAGATCCGTGAATTTAGGAAATCCCCCCGAGCGGCCCGGTTGAGGATCTGTCCGAAGTCTCGATTGATCCAGAAGAGCCGAGCCGAGTGCTAAAGATCGGAAGCTGTCTCAACCCTCAGCTCGCTTCCGAGCTGGTCAGCTTCTTGAAGGAGAACATTGACGTGTTCACCTGGTCGCATGCAGATATGGTCGGGATCAGCCCGAACATTATTTACCATTCACTGAACGTCAGCAGTGAAGCCAAGCTAGTTCGCCAAAAAAGAAGGGCAATGGATCCAGAACGGTATGCCGCACTAAAATCAGAAGTGGAGAACCTTCTCCGAAATGGATCCATTCGCAAGGCTCTCTACCCGACCTAGGTTGCTAACCCGGTCCTGGTAAAGAAGCCCAATGGCAAGTGGCGGACCTGTGTAGACTTCAGCGACCTCAACAAAGCTTGCCCGAAAGACAGCTTCCCCCTGCCAAGAATCGACCATCTCGTTGATGCCACCTCGGGGCACGAGCTATTAAGCTTCATGGATGCATACTCGGGATACAATCAAATCCCGATGTATAAGCCAGACGAGGAGCATACGACCTTCATTATGGACAGGGGGCTGTTGTTACAAAGTCATGCCCTTCGGCCTCAAGAATGCGGGCGCGACCTATCAAAGGTTAGTCAATCGAATGTTCTCCGACCAGATCGGGAGGACAATGGAGGTCTATGTGGACATACTGGTCAAATCTTAGGTCGCCTCAGAACACATCGCGTATCTCGCTGAGATGTTTGACATACTCCGACTCTAGAGAATGAAGCTGAACCCTCTCAAATGTTCGTTCGGAGTATCGTCAGGGAAGTTCCTGGGATATATGGTCAATCGGGGGGGCATAGAGGTAAACCCCGAAAAGATTCAAGCTCTGCTCGATATGGAAAGCCCGACCAGCAAAAAGCAAGTCATGAGTCTAAACGGGCGAATAGCGGCACTTAGTCGCTTCATATCAAGGCTAACAGACCACTGTTTACCATTCTTCAACGCCCTAAAGGAATTGGAATAAGAAAGGTTGAGTGGACTCCCGAATGCGGCGACGGGCATTACTGAGAACATAAAAAACACATTGGGAAGCCACTTCTCTCTAAGCCTCTTCCACAGGAGACCCTGCTCGTCTACCTGTCCGTGTCTCAGTTCGCGATCAGTGCAGCTTTAATACGGGAAGAGGAAAAGGCTTAATGGCCAGTATATTATGCAAGTAAGCGTCTATTAGATGCCGAGATGCGGTATCCAGAGATGGAGTGACTAGCTTTTGCTCTGCTGGTCGCATCTAGAAAGCTGCGACCTTACTTCCATGCCCATACGATCAGTGTAATGACAAATTACCCCCTCAGGCAGGTCCTCCAGAAACCAGAGGCCTCAGATAAACTGCTCAAATGGGCCATGGAGCTGAGCCATTCGACCTAAAGTATAAGCCCAGGTCGACAATCAAAGGGCAGGCTGTTGCGGACTTCATCTCGGAATTTTCCTATCTCCCGAGCGAGCAGCAGCCTAGCGAAGTCGGGCAAGAAATTATTCAGAACATGTCGACCTGGAACCTCTACGTCGATGGGTCATCAAACAGGAAAAGAGCCGGTGCGGGTCTTATCCTCGTGAGCCCCGAGGGGGCTCGAATTCATGGTATTCTCCAGTTCGGGTTTAAGGCGACTAACAATGAGTCCGAATATGAAGCTCTGCTCGCCGGGTTGCGACTCGCCAAAGAAATGGGTGCAACCGCGATCAGCATTTACAGCGACTCTATGCTAGTCGTCAACCAGGTTTTAAGGGAATACCAAGCCAAGGAAGAGAACATGGTCCACTACCTGAAAGAGGCTAAGGCCTCTCTGGGGTCGTTTAAGCACTTTGAAATCGCTCAGATCCCCAGAGAGAGCAATTCTATAGCGGACGCCTTGGCAAAGATAGCCTCATCGTTAGATTCTGAGGCTCCTGATAACATTTCTGTTCGCTTCGTCGATGCTCCAACTATCAGCTCGACCGAACAGGTCTTAGATATGGCTCAACCAGATTCCTGGATGACTCCTATTGTCCAATACCTCAAGGATGGGACCTTGCCTAGCGACAAGGTCGAGGCAAGGGTCCTGCGAGTAAGGTCTGCTCGTTTCACACTCATCGGGGATCAGCTGTACAGGAGAGGATTCAGTGCCCCTCTCCTCCGATGTGTAACCAGTGAAGAAGCAGACTACATCATGAGGGAAATTCATGAAGGGATCTGCGGTAACCACACAGCAGCTCGATCTCTTGCGAACAAGGTTGTTCGTTAGGGATATTATTGGCCCCGAATCCAAGAAGATGCGCACAACTTTGTCAAGAAATGTGACAAGTGCCAGCGGTTCGCGAACATTCCGCGAGCCTCATCTCACGAGCTGATTACTATATCTAGCCCCTGGCCATTTTCCATGTGGGGAATCGACCTTATCGGCCCTATGCTAGTTGGAAAGGGAGGGGTCAAGTATGCCGTGGTCGCGGTAGACTATTTCACAAAATGGGTTGAAGCCGAGCCACTAGCCGCGATCACGACCAGAAAGCTAAGAGACTTCGTTTTCAAGAACATAGTGTGCCGCTACGGAATTCCTCACACCCTTATCTCAGATAATGGAAAGCAATTCGATAACGAGGAGTTCAAGCAGTTCTGCGACCAGCGGGCATCCATAAAAAATTTGCCTCAGTCGCCAGACCGCAAGCGAATGGCCAAGTTGAAGCAGTCAACAAGACCATCAAGCACACTCTGAAGGCCAAGCTCGGGGCAGCCAAAGGAAAGGGGGTGGGCGACGATCTCCCCAAGTCTTATGGGCATACGGGACAACTCCAAGAACCTCTACCTCGGAAACCCCTTTTGCCGGCCTATGGTGCGAGCGATGATCCCCTGTAGGTAGGATGGTTCTCTTCGGAGGGACTTGTACAACAAGGTCGAAAACGAAGCCCTTATGAGAGCAAGTTTGGATCTGGTCGAAGAGCACAGCAACAAGGCTTCGTTAAGAATAGCAGCCTACCAGCAGCGAGCAAAAAGGTTCTTCGACTCAAAGGTCAAGCGAAGAGACTTCCAGGTCGGAGATCTTGTGCTAAAGGAAGTTCTCCTCGGAACCAGAGAGCCAAGTGCAGGGGCACTAGGGCCTAACTGGGAAGGTCCGTACCGGGTCGACAAAGTGATCAGACTGGGGACTTACCACCTCAAACGATTGAACGGCTCCAAAGTACCCCGAGCTTGGAATGCCGAGCACCTCCGGCCATACTATCAGTAATCCCGAACTCAGCTCTCAGTTTTTGTTAATTTCTTTAAAGTATTACTTTGTTCGCTCAGCTTGTTCCTTGGTTATGCATTACGGTGTAGGCGAGATCGAGATTGACTCCACCTCTCCTCATCGCCTCTCGACTAGTTGGATGAGCCCGAATGTTGGACATTTGGTTAAGTTTCTTGTATTGATTATATTTGTTTTCGTTTCGTTTGTTTGCGATGCTTTAATATTATTCTGATGCTCGACGTGCTGAATTGATAATGTCCATTGAGAACGTTTATTGATGTATAACTTTTCGCATAATTGAATGTCGGTTTGAGATTATTGAATGTTGATTATGACTTTAAATTGCTTGATCGATTGTAATCAAGTTGTATTAGCGTTTAATATCATTTCTACTAGGAATGCATTTGTTGTGTAATTAGTTGATTGGATGATACAAGTTGACAGGTTGTACTTGTTAACGTTGTACCAACTATTAGTGTTTAAAGGTTTAGCATTTTTCGGTTAGTCAATGATAGTCTTTAACCAATCGATCTATAACTAAGACGACGGGGAGATAGGATAGATTATACCTAGATTGCCGGGAGATATTTCTATTGATTTGTCTAGCCTTGTAGGTTTAGGAAATTGAAGAGCGAGGAGAGGAATTGTGAGAGTTGGTTTTGAGTCAAACCGAACCCATAGGGACAATGCTTTTAATATTGTGTTTTAGTTAGCAATTTATTTGATGCTTTTTAATTTCCTACCATTAATTAGTTTCCTCAGTTTTAATCAATCATTTTGCCAATTTCTCTTTCGTTAACTCAAATATACATTAGGTCATTAGTCTTGCTCTCTGTGGATTCGACTCTGCTTACCGCTAACTACAGTATTTAGGTTTAATTTTGTGGTCATGACGACCGGTTCGACAACAGGGTATGATAACTCTTGTTGTGTCTCCAGCCTAGTTAGTAAATACGCTTTTTATACGCGAATTATATAGAATACGACCAGCCGTATAATTCGCATATAAAACGCGTATTTACGTATTTTACAAAGGCTATCGAATTATTCGCGAATTATTGGGATATCTATATAATTTGAGAATTACTGCAAAAAAAAAAAAAAAAAAACTGAGTGAAAAATGTCGTTTTAGTGGGGGAAGAAGAAATCAGTGGGTAAGGCGTAAGGGAAAAGGTTGGAAAAAGGGTTTTAGATTGGATTAATGATATTAAAATAATAATTTATTGTGATTAGCCGGACCAAAGTAAATGACAAGGAATAAGTAGATGTGTGAACGCGCTAGCTTCTTGCCTGCTCAAATCTTTTCTTTTTCACTTTTTGTTGTTTTGGCCAATTGAAGAAATCATCTTATTTCTTACTGTTACAGTTAAAGGGAATATTTTCATGAAAATATGTTTTTATTAGATATTAATCTGAAATTAAATTTATATATATATATATATAACCAAACATCATCTGTGATGCCTTACTTGATATAACTTCATTTTTTAAAGTTATAATACATTAATGTATTATTTAATATGTTTAATTATAATTGCATTATACTTAAATTTATTGGATTTTATGATTTCTTTATTTAACTTTCTTACACAACCTAGTAATCCAGTAGTCTTAACTCTTATTGAATCAAAATAAATAAATAAATAATAAACAATTAAAGTCATATATTATAAGTATAAAATAATAGCTAGACTATTGTAACACTAATCTTTTATATAGATTTGTGAGACAAAATTTTAGTTCTAGATTTAATATAATTTAATGGATTAATGGAAAGTTAAAATTGGTTGCATTTAATATCAAACTTATCAAGTTTTAAATTAGTAAAGAATCATGGCTAAATATTGTGTTTGAGTCTGGAGACTATAATTTGAATATCAGTTATATATTATATATTTATGTTATTGGTTAATTGAATACTTTGCATTTGAAATACTATATTGATTTTAACTAGGTAATTCATAAAAGTGTTAAAATTATGATTGATATTGTCATATTTTTTAAAATGTATTATTGACAATATACTATATTAAATCCATATATATCTGTATCGTATTTTTACCATAGCTAAATTTTATGACTAAATTTTTATAAACTTATTTTTTACTGTTTATCATATTATATTTTTAAAATTCACATGCCCTTTTTTTTGTCGTAACCGGATTTAGTCTCCAGAGCTTATACATTTTGTGGCCTATTACAAACAGCTTTGAAATGACAATTTTGATACAAATAAACATTATTCACTGAAATTTCGAAAAAAAGGTAGCACATTCATGCAGCATGCACTGCTGACAAGCGGCCAGCTCAACCTCCAGACAATTCTTCAAATTCTTATCCAGAGTCGCTTACCCCACAGATCCTGGGAGATTGGATTATTATACAAAGTAATTATTATTAAGTTTCATAACAGGCTGTAATCCATTTGGGTGGGTTTTATTGGTTTATGAGAAAGTTAGCCTTTTCTTTGTGTGAACAGACCAATTAGAAAAGAAAAAGGGCTCTTGAGTCTTGCCTTTTGAGTCATGTGGCTCATGTCAATAAACGTGTCCATAGGGATTTACTTTTATAAAGAGGATGAACAAATAAATAATCCACGCCAAGTTACCAATGGGTTGGCTTGACTTAGGACCGGATCCCCACACGGCCACCGCCACACCCCTCGATTAACATCACTTTGGGTATCTCTTTGTTTTGTTTTTCTACGGCGTGGGCTCAACCATAAATCACATCAATCAATCAACACCTGATGGTTTCAGTGAATCACGACGGACTATAAACAGTCTGTCCCAAAACTCACTTGAGGTGGGTCTACCATATTGAATAGAGAAGCAGACGTTTCTGCCAATTCCCACCCCACAGTTGTTGACTCTATCGACTTCTGCCTCTTTCCTCGGCTCCACCACTCCACACATCACGCTATACATTCTTTCTAACATGAAAAACATTTTTACTCCTTTCTAAACCTTATTATATACACCTACTCTCATATTCTTCTCTCATTCACTCTCAAACTCTCTCAAGTTACTCTCAAGCTTTCTGCACTTAATTTCTCCGGTGTTAAGGTACGTACATTAAATGTGTTTATCTTTGTGATGAATTTATGTTTCTTAGCAACTTAATTCATATTTCTTATATATTTCTTTAAATTTAGAGATAGCCAGATAAGAATTTCATAATCCTTGTCACTTCTGAGATCTTTCTGGCGGATTATTTTTGTTTAACTTTGTGTTTGTACTTAAAAATTAGATAAATCATATTACTCAGGAATATAATTTCGTTAAATCAGTACCTAAAAACTATAAGGAAACCAGATGATTGTAAGGTCTACTTCTGTTGCGCCGAGAAATTGATGGTAGATCATTGTTGTGTTTTATGTTTTTATTTTCGCAAATGAATTTGGTTGCAGTAAAACAATTAAATCTATATGAATTCGTTGGTGTTGTAAGTTTATTTGACAGTTTTTGTCGATATTGTCATCTCTCTCGCTAGTTGCTTCTTTCTGACAATCCTTTCTTTTCTTTCAAAGACTAAACCAGAATCATGGCAGTGGGAGAAGTCATTCTGGGTGCGTTGCTGCCGGTAATTTTCGACAGATTGGCGGATCGCAGGTTGCTGTCCTTTCTACGTAAATATGGGATACGTTCAGCGATAAACCAGTGGAAGAAAAAGTTATCGATAATTCAAGCGGTAATTAACGACGCAGAAGAGAAGCAACTAACCAACGCGGCAGTGAAAATCTGGTTGGATGATCTAAAAGACTTGGCTTATGATATAGAAGATATTCTGG